>VZTR01008532.1:0-27608 GCA_013400775.1 Chaetops frenatus
TATGTGTAAGTGTATATTTATATATCCATATATAGACACATATTTTAAAAAAAACAAACACCCAAGAGGTTCACCCAAATTAGGGTAAGTTATTCATTTGACGCAGAGTATTTACTTGGACAGCTGGATTTTATAGTTTACTGGATGGATGTGGTATCAGATGTTCCAAAATAAATCAAATTTACACCTATCTATGCACTTTAAAATGCCATTAAACCTCAGAAAATAGTAACAGGGAAAGACATATCAGATATTTTAACCCTCAAAACCATGTTGCTTCTTTGTTTTTTCATGGAATGAAAGCAGATTTACCCATTTGAGCACTCTGTAGGATCTTAAAATGTACATATTCTGCTGGCCTTATTTTGTTGATGCATATAAAATCTCTGTTTTTTATCAAAATAATGCACAGTGTTATGCAACTGCCCCAGACTAAATGTACTGCCCTTGGATGTAAAAGCACAATGAGAGCCCAATGCAAATGCAACATGTTTCTACTAAAATCATCATCCTCGTTCTACAGCCATGTCCACCTCTCAAATACAGTGCTCTCAAATACAATATTTTACAGACGAAACAGCACAACCCTACTCCCCAAAGCAGGTCAGGCAGGTGACGTCCCATCCTTTCCCCTTGCATGTCCTTTCCAGCTCACCTGCCTCTTTCCTCCTGTCTCAGGCAGTTTAAGCTGGGGCACATCCTGCCTCCTGTCTCCCTTGGTCCTTCCTTCTGCTCAGTGGCTCTCCAATCTGGTCAGCTGGATCATGGTCTCTTGTTGTCTGATTCAGTCCCTCCCTCCACCTCTCTCTCCACCTTCACCACTTTATTAACCTGCCCCTTCCTCTGGCTCCCACCCCTTCTCTCCCTGCTGCCTTCTCCTTTCACCATGGCAGGAGCCCACCACAGATGTTGGCTGGGACATGTGTGATCGTAGTGGAGAATTGTTGAGGTCAACTCAGCTTCCCAGAGGTGAGGAAGGCTCAAGCAAGTTCATTTAGGAAGGAATCTCCAGATATTTTGAGCTGTTAATTGGCTGTGTGAGGTGTGCGAACTGCAAAGCCTTTGTGAGGGCTTACAATCTTGTTTTCATGGCTTTCATTTGAAAGGCAGGGTACCTGTCCCTGAAACAAAGATTTGAGCTTCTGCTCCAGAGTAGTCTAACACTGCAACATTTCAAAGAAAAGCCATTGACAATTGAAACATCAAAAGTGGGACCAAAGCAATACATTTGCTCAGCCCTTTTCTTGGAAACATTTAATGGCTTCAGTCAATATTTTCCAAAACACTTTACTTTAAAAGAGAAAGCTTTAAAAAGTAAGGATTAAAGAACACTTTCTGTGGACAAGTCCAGACCAAATAATTAAAGTAAGGCCTTATTACCCCTAGCTAATGAAAGAGTGATTGTACAAGGGGTATGTGGGAGCAGCCAGACATGGTAAATTAAGGAGATATGAGCAAAACAACTCTTGTAATGAATAAATACATGTTGCAGTATTTACAGTCTTCAAGGCATATATCTTCAGAAAAAAATGTAAATTCCACTGAATCTATATAAGTGACCCAGCTGTGGTTCACCTCCAGCACTGATCCCCATGCCTCCAGACACTCTTTCCATCTGGAGCTGCTCTATCTGTCTCCTAACACTTCTCTGGGATATGTGGTTGAGTCTTGAACATGAAATGCCTTTGATTAGCAGTGGTCTGTTTTCTCTATGAATATGTGTTCTGTGGCAAGAATTCCTGAACTGAATTTGTTCGAGTGCCACCCCTGGCAGAGGTGACTGTGGTGACAGAAGCTTTGGGATACATATGCACATATAGACACAGGAGAAGGCATTTCCATAAGTGCTTTGAAGTAGCACACACAGCACCAGTGGCATTATAACATAGCTTGGGTTGCAGGGACAGGTGGAAAATCAGCAGTTGTTGCCAATGATTCTTTGTCAGTGGTCAACACCAGAAGGCTTTAAAAGGCAACAAAGACAATCCATCTATGACTGGCTGAGCTGTTCTCTTGAAAAATTTTCCTCTCATTTTCCATGCAGACCTGCATTTGCTGAAACTGCAAGCACATCTTCAGATTTTCCATCACAAAAAAGAAGGAACTATATATAATTCACCACATAGCACTATCTTAGTATCCTCAGATTCAGAGCTAGCTAACCACAAAAATGTACTCAAAAGCTGTGTTCAGTGTGATTTATTCTGATGTAAGTTCTAAAATGGAGTATAGAGAAGAAACTCAGTTCCCCACCTTTCTTGTAAGTGGCACTTCAATAGGGACAGGAACAACTTCCGCAAGCAGGCAGCCATAAAATGCCACCATGAAAGCAGCAGGATCATTGTTAGGAAACACAAGTGTTACCTGAAAGAGAGAGATATACGTTAAAAATGTTTTATCCTAGGTGTCAGATAATGATAATTGGAGTTTCCATGCTTCCTTTTGGATGGAGATGATACTGGAGCACTTCTAAGACTATTCAAATGCCTAATGACAGATGAATGAGAAATCAGAAGGAGTTTATTCTGATAAATGTTCTTTTAATGAATATTTTCACTTGGGATGCAGTTAAATATTTTCATGCTGCATTGTTTCCTACACTGACAACACCTTTCATCTGGTTATGAATTAACTGATGGCCCTATTGGTGTTAAATAATCTAAGGAAATGGAATGAACAGAATTTTAGATTCTAATGTAATAATTTGCTTGAAGTTACTAAAACTGAAGTGTATGTGTGACCAAATCAGATTATCCAGACTTCAGATGTCATTATGTTAATCATTAACACACTGTTTTGTTTCACTACACTTTGCCTCATACAACAGTTTCGGTGTAGGACTGTCCTGTTGTCCAGGTGTAAAGTTTCTGTGTGCTCTGAGCACACAACTGGTATTTAGAAGCAAACATGACATCCAGAGCTGGCCGTATCACATGCCAGCCTAGGTGTGGATTTGTTGAACTTACCAGCTTCAGGGCTAGGGCTGGGGAATTATTTAGCTAAAAGAATGCCAAAACCAACCACTGATCACTGGAATGCTCAGTGGGTGCTGAACTGTGCAGCTTAACTCCTGCAGGCCCTACAGACAAGGCCTGAGATCCTCCACAGGCAAAGGGGAAGGAGAGGGGAGGGTGCACAGCCTTGCTGAGGATCCAGCCACTTTGGAGAGCCCACGGCTCCCCTTGCAAGGGCAGGGAACAGTACTGCTCTCACTGGTGAATAACCTTAGTGGCTGGATCCTCTCTGCACTTTTGTTTCCATTTAGTCAAATGGGTGTTCTCAGCTCATGTCTCAAACAGCTGTAACACAGCTGGTAACTCCTGCCCAGTCAACTGCAGTGGCATGCAAATGATTCCAAACCTCATTCCTTTGAGCTCACACACAGGACAAGGGGTGTTATCACAGCACCTTGCAATTTGCTGAAACTACTTAGAAGCTCTTGAGTTTTGACTGCTTCAACATCCACAGGAGTTTTGTAGAAGTAAAATCATGATATTCTCATGTATGCTCCAAGATTCAGTTACTGGAGATTGTAAATGGTTCCAGGATTTTCACATGGCTTCAAAGATAGTCTACTTCCACACATCAACTTGATTTCTTCAAACTAGAAGAAACCTAACCAGCGTTGTCCAAGTGGGTCCAAAATATCTCTGTTTTTTAGACTGAAGACTTTAACCTCATAACTCTTTAGAGTTAGAGCAAATACACTGCTACTTTGTCTGCACACTTGACATAAAACAATCCAAGTTCTGGAGATGGCTGTGCAGAGCTTACTATATGTAAATGGAAATACAGGGATGTTGCCAGGTGCATGGAGGGGATGGTAGAGATTGCTGAGCTCAGCAAACATCTGAAAGATCACAAAATGTACTTTGAGGGTTCTTCGGTTTTGCACTGGTCTTTGCTTACATAAAGGCAGTGAAGGTTTGGCTGGGAATCTTTGAAAAGGAGCTGACAGAGGTGAAAAAAATCTTACTAAAGTCCAGTGGGAATAAGGCATTAACTTCCTCTCCAAAAAACATTAATCACTAACAGACTTGTACCAAATAAATAAATAATATGTGTAAAAGCAAAACGGGATAAGGCTGAACGAACAAAATCATACAGTGTATATTAGCAGATGAGAATCTGGTTAGCTAGTAGATATTTCAGAGAGCAAGATTAATTTCCAGGCAGCTGTCTGGGGTGATGCAAGGTTAAATTTCTGAAGTTACTATAGAAGGCAAATGCACTTTCCCACGTATAATACCAGAAACAGGGAAGGAGATGCAGGCACATTCATTTATTTTTTGGCTCAGACAAAGAACCTAAGAGGTGAAGTAACAGTAGACATGAAAAACAGAGATTGTCTTGATAGAGGGTGTTTTTAAAGGGAAAATATAAACTATTTTATACATATCAAAAAAAGGAAACAAATACATTCTCATTTGGAAAAGAACAGAAATATGTGCCTGTATTTCATTTAGTATTTAAAAACTGCCTTTAAGCGTTGTCACACAGCACACATCATGTAGAATAAAGTCACCTTCAAAGAGGTCAGGAAGCTTTTATGTTATTACAACACGGGTGTAACAGCCAGAATCACAGCCTAGAGCATCAGAAGTGCTGTGACACCTCATTTTCAATGTGAAGTTGCCTCAAATAATCACATTCCTGTTACACAGGGATGCCAGGCAAGATGTTTTTACAACACAAAGCATATGCTTTCAGCACTCAGCTGCAAACATTTGTTTCCCTCTAATCTAGGTGGACTTACTTTAGAAGAGCTGCAATTTGTTCCTTACGTGTTCTTTCCTAACTAAACTTACAGCCTTCAGCCTGAACTATCCACAAATCCTTTCTTAATGTTAGGAGATGCCAGTGACTGCTGCAGAAAATGACTATGAAGATGAGCAGGCAGCACACAATAGATAAGCAGAGATGAACATTGCCTGTATATGAACTTTATCCTTTTGGAGCTTTCTGGGCTGTTTTGATGTGTACACTTGAACAACTTGCTGCTTCTGCTGTTGCTTAGAGACACACTTGCAAGTCAAGTAAAAGAGAGCTTTCAGATCCTAGTCCTGGCTGAATGCCATCGTAGGAAGCAATTTAGATTAAGGATCTAGAGATCCTCTAGTTAATTTCTTTATGATTTATTTCAAAAAGAAACACAGGAAGGACTGTCACTTTTTTTCCCCCTCTTTTTTTCCTTCTGGGAAGCATGATTGCATGCTCTCATTTTTGAAGCCCTACGACATGTGTAATGCAAGGAGACATGTTTCTCACATGTGGCACAAGAGGATCAAGTGAACCAACAGTTTGAGAATTGCTATCAGACCCTGGAGGGGGGAAACTTAATCTCACACTCACAACTCTAAGCACTAGGGCAGGACTAAAATTCGCATTTCTGACAAATTTGTTCTGGAATATCCATTCCATGGCTCATATCCAAACTGGAATGGGGCCTGTGGAATCTTCTATACACACTCTGGCAGAGAAAATGAACAGCAGGCTAAGCCCAGCCTTGGCAGACAAAGGGGTACGTTTGTGAGTACATTGTTAGCAAAACCATTGGATGTTCTTGTCTTCATTTAACATCTTCAAGCACTACCTCTGCAACTCTTGCTCTCTGTGGGCTTTATCCATCTCCTTAGATTCAGCCTCTAGCAGTAGCTGCATCAGAGTGAGAACCAGGAATGGAAATATTTTCTCTGTTACCAGCCAGCGTCATTTATTTATTCAACTGGCTGCCAAAATGTGCTGACTTTGCTTGTCTTTGTCCTCCACAACCCTTATCTTGTTTCTACCATCTCAACAACTACAAAGTCATTAGTAAGTAAGGTTTTTATCCACATGATACCTCCAGGCTCCATATGCAAGTTTTTGATAAACAGACTGTTGTTCAAAGTCCAAAAATCACTTTCCATGGGAATGTTTATTGTTGATGTTGCCACAACTTCAAGTTACTATTCAGGGGTACCAGCTCAGGTTGCTTATTATGCAGTTTAAAACACCTGTCTGAATGATCAGTCTGAGGGAGGAAACAACAGATTTCAGCAGCCTGTCCTACACCCCATTTTTTCACATCACTAATTTCCTTTGAGCACCCCAAATACCTCATTCTCTCTTTGTCAACACTGGATTTGAACTATTAGAAATAATCATTGAGATACTCACCCTGTCTCCAGGTCGTACCATTGGTTCTTGTTTTGTGCCTAATTTATGTAGTATATTGTAAGCAACCTTCATACTTCTGGTCCAAAGTTTGCCTATTAATACAAAATTTTCAAAATTAATATAAAAATTCTTATGTTTTACAAGATTGTTAAGGAGAAAGAATACCTGAGAAGTAGAAAACACACAGCAGGAACAGTTATATTAGTTTTCCAACTAAATATGACACTGCTACTGGGACTAGTGGAAATACTTAAATACTTATCAGAAGTTTTCTTTGAACTTCTTTTTTCAAGACAGCAGCACTTAAAAAAAAAAAGTGAGAATAGTTTTCTTTATGGCAGAAGTTTTTTACTTTGGAGAAAATTGGATCTTGACTCTGAAATTAACTGTTAGAAGGGGCTGGTACATCATCAAGTCCAGATATCACCCTAACACCTTGGCTGCAGCAAGTTGGACACGGAGCATTTCGGCACAGCCTGACCTCGAGGGTGATGTTCAGGTTTCACCACAGCAATTCTCTCACCAAGCAAACAGGAAAGGAATCCCAAGAAGCAGAGCCAAAGAAAAGAAAACCCCAACAAACAGAAAACACCCCACAGACAAAGCGGCACACTGAAGCAGCAGGGACCCTCTGAACCTTAGCACATCCATATGGCTGTTTCACTTTTAATCCTGGGCCTTCTTCCATTTAACTTGGCATTTTCTTCTCACCTCCTCCTATACCTCCCTTCTCTGATTCATTTCACTTGCCCCAGGTACCCCTCCTTCCTGTCTCTCTTCTCCCTTGCTTCACCTTTCCAGCACCATTCTCAGCCAATCCTTATCAAGTCCTCATCCCAATGTTCAATAAAGAAAAATTCTCCCACCAAGACCTCTTTGCCCACATTACAGGCCTTTCATTAATCCTTTTATTAAGTGATCAGCATCTTTGTTCATCCAGATGCCCTTTGTTTAGAGACCTTGTTACTTCCATGTGGACAAATGTTACTTCCAAGTTTAAAAGCCCTTGTGCTTGGCTGGCCCCCAGGTACTGCCTTTAAGGACTATTCAGTCTGACAGTAACAAATCTTTAATTCATGCCCACCAATAACTGAAACGATAATAGGTTCTGACAACGGATTACCTATGGAGTTCAGCAGTTCAGGCCCCCAAACATGCAGTATTGCTATTTATAACTAAGCCAAGCAGTTGCTATAATAAGAACCTCCACATCCTGGTTATAACATGCAATACTACTGAATCATTTTTAAGTGCAAATCCGATGTAAATATTAAGTATGAGAAGGCCAGACTTTCTTTTTTTCCCACTTAAGGAAAATTGGAAGGGTCACTGCTGCTTGTTAAGGAGAAAGTACTAAATGCAACTTTATTTCTTATGAAAACAGTAATATAGTATCATCAAACTATGCTTTGTAAATTTTTTAATTTATTCAAATTACTGCAGTATTTGCATCTTGAACTTGCTGCTTGTCTTGCTGCTTAGAAAGGAACACAATTCTATTTCACTGGAAACTCAGCATGGATACAGGAGTATGTCTACAGGATTAACTTACAGAACTATGACAGAGCTACATGCATTTGATGGAAAGAAAGTCTTTGAAATCATCCCTACTGCTACAGTTAACACTTGAACTTGACAAGTGGGTAGGATAAAAAAAAGTATGCCTTAAGAAAGCAAATATTCTTTTTCCTAAAGTTTTTCAATATTAAAGCTTCAGTGGCAACAAACTTAAAAGAGCAATTAGTAATGATACAGAATATTGGAGAATGGAAATCAAAAGCCTGGCAAAAGTTCTGAATTGCAAAAGAGAACCATCTTTACACAAAACACTTTTAAACTTGAAATGGATATTGAAGGAGCTGCTGTGAAAAGTTATGTCTGAGCTACAAAGATTAAAACTGTTAAAAGTCTTAAATATACATTTGTGACATAGTCACACTAATTTTTCATCTATCAAATGTGCCATCAAATATTTTCTTTAAAATCTAAGGGCTATTCATATCAGAGTATTTAGATGTATTCTTTCAGAGGTACCCAGGTATGCAGTACAATCCTCTCCACCTAAGAGTCCTGGATAAATGCCAAAATAAGATTCTCTCAATGACTAAGAAAATTTAAAGGAGTACTTTCTAGTAAAGTTTTAAATTAATTTAAACATATTTTGTCATTATGATCTTCTATTTTTATTTTATTTCATCTTCAAAGACACGGATAATATAAGGCTGCCTTCCTAATTCCTCAGCTTTCTGTTTGAATACACTTTGAACTGCACAAATATGGCGATAATATTTTCTAGTGGCCAGAAAAGACTCAAATTTTCTGTCCCCACAACCCTGTCCTTCTCTATTTACTGGTGTGATACCAACCTGTGTTAAGGATCTGAGGCACACATGAAACTGTGGAAAACTGGAGTGAAGCAGCTTGCTTGCATTCTATGGGAATGGGCTGGAACACAAAGACCTTACAAGCTCTATAATGTCACTCCAACCCTTGCAGGCTCTGCCTGCGCTCAGCTGCTGCCAACTCTGCAGGCACCCCCAGGCACCCTCGTGAGCAAGCAGAGCCAAGTCCAGGCAGATCTTGAACTGAATTGTTCAACAGGAAGTCTGTAATTTCTCTACCAGGGTATATAGGTGAGTTCCAAAAATAGTAAATTAAAAAGGGCCACAAAAGAAGCAGTAACCCAGAAGCTGGAGCTAGCAATGTATGGATGATCAGGGCCAGATCAGTGGCTTCTGGATGGGGCACAAACTTCTGACCAGATGTGGACTGAACCATGGGTTTGTTTTGTCAACTTGGCTGATTTCCCTCTCCGACCCAACATCACTGAGAAACACAAAGAACTCCACGTCTGCAGGATAACAGCCCTGAGGAATGGAGGATGTTATAAAGAAGGAAATCTTTGAAGTGTTTCCTTCCTTGCTGCCTAGGCTGCAATTCAGAGCAATTCCTCCTTTGCAAACTTGAGAGATTAGATGCTGCTGGGAAAAAAGCCGATTGCTAAAACCTCTCCCACAAATCCCGATGCTGTGACCTTGCTGTGACCCCCACGCAGTGCCACATCTGTGCTGCGGGAGTGGGAGGCCTGGCAAGGAGGCCAGCTGTGCTCCATCCAAGGCTTTTGCTCTGAGACGGGGCTTAGGGCCCATCCTGGTGCGGGATAAATCGCTTCGTTACACAGGCTCCAGAGGAAATCTGTTTGTGGCCAGCGGGGATACGTCCCATTGTCCTCAGCCTGAGTTCAGTGAAGCACCAGCCCTCCTCAGATAAACACACTGCTATTAATCTTCTCAGCTGGCTCGAAGACAGAAGGCAGATGTAGGAAACTCAAGCAACAGCTTCATTCGGTAGTGAGAGGAGCAGCCCATGTCCCAGCTCAGTGCCAGAGCTCCTCTTTCCCAGCCATGCTGCTGCTGCAGGGAGCTGTCCTCGGCCCTTTCTGCAGCAGAGCACGGGTGCAGGAGCCTGGAATTGCACTGCTGCTTCCCTGCCGTAAACACCAGACCCCGTGAGCCCTCCTGCTCCTGACATTCTCATCCCCATCCCCACTGCAGCAGGGTCCTTCCAAACAACATTCCTACCCACCACACCAGCACAGGATTTGTGCTTATCAGGCCTTGATCTCACTAGATGAACATTAACAGCTACTTTCTTGTATTTAAAAACTGGAGGATTGGTATGTCATCTATAGAAGTGTCCAGTGGTGTTTAAGGCACAAGGGTTCCCTCTGGAAGGGGCCCAGGCTCTGCAGACTCAGTGCTGGGTCTGTCAGTCACACACACATATCATGGGTAACATGGGGCACTAGATGTTTAAGACCATGAATTACCGCTCAGTTTTCAGGTCACAAAACTATTTCCCATACAAAGCAGACTGGTAGAGTTCCCCTATCTAATTTTGGAAAACAAAACCCCAACAACAGGCAGTTGATGCACACCTTGCTACTACTATAATTTATTACCTTGTTCCTACCTCCCACTGAGCTGCTAATTGTGGTGCTGCTTTCCAAAATCTCGTATAACTCCACAAGATGGTTAAGAAACAGAGCTTTTCTGTCCATCTATCATTGTCTAACTTATAATTGCTTATTTACCGAAATAAATCTTCTTCTAAAGATGATCAGAGCTCCCTTAGCCACTTCTGTCACTTTGCCAGAGTGCTGCTGCCAGACTCTCATGCCCTAGCAGCATGCTTCTGCAAGGAGGCCTTGCAGGTTCTTCACACACTTGCAAACTGAGCGGAGAGTTCCCACTGTCCAGTGAGTAACAGCAAATACCACTCTGCCTCTGAATCTCAGCCATATCCGGCAGACATCACATGTGCAGAAATGCTCGGCAGGACAGGATGGAAAACGGCATCTTGCCTTCTGGCAGCTGTGACAAACACTGTTAGCACCCATGTGGAGCTAGTCCTTTTTTTCCTGCCACTGGGGTTTTGATTTAGTTGAGCAGTAGCAACTCTACATCAGTAATGACATATTTTGTGTTCAGTCATCTTCTTCTTTTTAAGTCTACTCAGATGGCAATAAAATTTAGCAAGTAAAGGTAGTTAATACCCAGTCCCATCTGGTTAAGCAACATATTATGAAGGTAAAGGAAACCACAGGTTGTTAAAAACCACACAAAAGGGATCTGTTTACAAATATTAGGTGTTTTCCACATGACACTTAGGTAAATCCCCTTCCTCTTCCTTTCCAAATCTGTAAAAGGACTAAATGTTTGTGTTGAATGTAAAGAAGGTTTTAACGGAAAAGTTGTATCAGGGAGAAAACTCAGAAAAGAAACCACAACAAATTTCCTGATTGTTTCAGGACACATTTCAGAACCACACAGCACTAACTCAACAAAGCCAAACCAGTGGTTGCTTACCAATCTCCGTGCAGAGCAGCTGCGAGACTGCCAAAGTTTAACTGCAAATAATTTTGTCAAATATTCATTTTCTCAATACCACAGTATGACATTCCTTGCATTAAATAGAAACAAGAGCATTTATTAAATCTAGTGTAAATGGCAAGCTTCCTAATGCTATGCAGGTAAAGGGGCTTTTTTTCAGCTTTGCAAAATAATAGTCACAGCTTTACTACTCTGGTAATCCTTTCTTCATGAACTCTTCAGATCCAGCCTAAACAGCAAATGAGGTTTTTGGTTTTTGGGATAAAAAATCCAAAGAAAAAGAACAAAAATGTTCTGTTGCAGAAAATGAAGGACTCTAGACATACTCAGAATAGAGTCAACCTTGCTATTACAGTGCTTGATTTTGAAATCTGAATAATATAATACAGCACTTTTCCATCTTTTTATTAAAGAAATAAAGGCTTAAGGTACTGAACAATCATAAGATTAATATCTGTCTGGGAATTTAAACTGTGAGTATTCATACCTCTGTGAGTCCTGAGTTATTTCAGAGGTAAGGACAGTCTGGTTATGCAGTACTTGGTCAGAAGTATCTTGAATCTGTCTCTCTCCTCCTGAAAATTGTGAAAATCCTGGTCTAGGAGATTGTCTCAGAAACATCAGGAAAGGGTGCAGGTCACACACCAGGTGCAGAATGGCTTGGGGTTGGCTATTTTTGGTCTGTTGTTACCATTCAGGCATGCCAGGATATCTCCAGTATGAACAACAACATCACCTCTGCTGAGGCAGAATTACTTTGGCCCAAAAATTTTTACAGTTGCTTTGAAGTTATTTTTAAAATCAGTAATTAATTACAAAAAACAAAAACCAAAAAAACCCCAAAGCCATTTTCCAAACATATCCTTCTCCACAGAATCCAAATGGATAAAGGAAAACCAGTCCTCTGCCCAGAGAGTCACTTCTGCTTTTTTTTGTAAGCCTTGCTGTCTCTAGTGAGCTTCTGATGTGGGAAACACTATGTGAGAGCTACTGAAAAATGTTTAAAAAAATGTGATTATAGATAGTATTTGATAAAGGAGATGAGATTCTTTGAATCAGACAAAGTTAACTGATTCTTATTTTGTTGTTTTTAACAATGGTTACAATAAGAAGGCTCAAAACTTGTTTATTGATAAATTATTTTCAACCCTTTACTTTTTCCCAGGTCTTTCTGGTTCTCCTTAGACTAATCACTTTAAGTAAGAAAAGTGGCTGTGATATCATTAGAAATATATAGGATTTAATTGTACTTTATTCACATTTCTCCTCCAAAAAATCACTAAGCACTTCCTTATTAATACGAAAACCAGGTTCCTCACTACTTGATTAACTTTGTCTGAGCCAGAAATTGTTTTCCTTTTCCTCAAAGCACACATTACTTTTCTAGTCAGAGTTCAGACTCTCAAAAAACCTGATAAAGACATATTTCCTTCCCAAATCTCAGACATTTCCATTTATGCATATTCAGTGATTTGATTTATAAAGGGATTGAGAATAACTTAACTAAGATGTTCTCCACTTAAACAAGTTCCCAGAGGGGAAAAATATTTGAGAAATAAGTAATACTCATAGTATTTCATTCACTAGAAAGAATTTAAGAATTTTGAGTACATTAAATAAAGATTACAATTGGGGCACTGAGAAGAATTTAAAAAACTGAGGCAAACTGCTTCAAACGCTTGAAAAAAAGGATCAAGTCTGCAAGTGCAGTTATACGTTTATTCTATCTAAAGTAATCTGAGACACGTGGAAAAAAAACCAGTTCTGACATGCTATGAAGACAGGAAGCTCAAAAAAACATGCTGAAAAAGACACAGGAGATAGAAGGCATTACAAATTTGATGAACTCCTGCAGAGAAATGGGAGGGCAGCAATGACTTTGAGCAACAGCTGGAAGTGCAACTCCTTCAAAACAGTTCCCCTTCTGGCCCAGAAGCCCTTCACCATCTAGAGCACTCACCACCCAAAGCCACACTAACACATGTGTACATCAGCACCCTTAGGGGGAGAAATCCATTCCAGAAAATCACACAAGGAGGTCCCTGCAACACTGATCCACTGCAGTCTGCCAGGGCAAATCATAGCTTGGCCTCTGCTCTGAGCCCTCAGAGGTGTCTCTGGAAGGGACAGCAAAGGAGCTGTGAGGAAGACTTTGGAGAAGCAGAATTTTGTGGGTTCTCAGAGCTCCTTTTCAGCAGACAAGACCACCAAGGGCAAATAGGAAAGCATCTTGGATAGATGCAAGAGGCCTGCACTACATTTTTCAGGGCCACAAGAGATGTAAGAATCGAGACCAAGGTCACAGATGGGATGAGATTTCACTGTGCAGATGCAGCAAAAGGCCTCAATTTAAAAAGGTAAAATATTTAAGAGGAGGTGCAAGTGATAACAATATCTCAAAAAACCAAAACTCTGGAAAATCAGAATTACTCTTAAAACTCATTAATATTTGTGAAATATATGAAAATTCCTGGTAATGGTATTTCCTTAAATGGACACAAAAACTTGAGAATAACTGTGGAGTACAAACTAGAGGCTAGTGAAATCATCAGGATTGATAGTTAAAGTTTTAGTCACCTGATCATAGCAAGCACATGAGGAAATTGAGTATCACATTAATACCATGTGGTAGGATTGTGGCTAAGCTCATCTTTCAAAGTTTATTACTACCAGTGGAACTATGTACAAGGAAAAAAAGTCGTGAGTAGAAGTGTCTTTAATGATTTTGAGGCTTAATGTCTATTAATATTCAAGTTTAAAAAATGCCATGCCTGCAATTGCTAGAAATATTGCAGGCACAGAAGGTGGACTAGCTACAGCAAAATCATTCATAAAGTGACCAGTGAAAAGGCAGGTGGCTGTATTGTTAATGCCACTTCCAAAGCAGTTTTCATTTAAGAAAATTACTATGACATAGTGAATTTAACATTTCCTATGAAAAAGAACATCAGCACGAAATGCACCTAGCAGAGAAAAATTCAGCAAATCTATGAAATGTTTTGGTTTGTAATTTCTCTTATCTATAAAAAGAAGGAAAAAAGAGAACTGATTTTTTTCTGACCTCAAGAAACTACTGAAAGGCAACAGGAAAACCATATCCCAAAGTGCTGCCAAATGGAAGGTACAAAACCATGAATTTTAGTCCTGTTTTTCTCAAGATTCAGACAATGTAGAAGAGGAAAGAGTTATTTTAGGACAGAGAAGCAGGCTAGGTGGCTCCATGAGCCATGCAGTTATGTTCCTCAGGTTGATTTGCTCACCCTACAACCTCAGGCAAAGCAGGACATATGCTCAGACTCTCTGGACAGAATTCCAAATTCAGAAAAATTGTCTGATTCTCAGTAACGGCTTAATTTCCTTCCCTGTCCAATTTATTTAGGGCATTCAGTAGATGACATGACTTCTGCAAACATGCAATTGCAAACTTTAAAATTCTTCCCTAGTTTCAAGAAAATGTCCTTAAGGAAGAAAAACATTCATCAATGGCGAATCGTACGTTTGTCCCCAAAATTAAGCCCCTTCTTAACTCTAAAGTACCTGAAGGGAAAATGTTTCACGCATGACCTTCAGTTGCAAAGGTTCTCTTATGCTTTAAAAGCCTTTAACTATATTTGCAGTGCCAACCTTGCAGCAGACAAGTTTTTGGCCAGAGAGACCATCACTGAGTCTCACTCCTGAATGGAGATGAATGTTCAGCACTGAACAAAACAGACAGACCTCTATATCACAGCATGTAACAACATTCTCTGCACAGAATGCCAAGTCCCTGAGAAGGTAGAAATGAAAAAAGCAAAATAATTTTTTATATCCATATCAATAGCATACGGAAATGTTCCAACTCACTTTCAAAGTCTGACAGTTATTCATAATAATTCCTTTGAATATCTCCCAAATGTCCCCTGAAAATCTCAAAATTAGAAGCATTATGGGAGTTATTTGACAGAGATATCCTTATGTTTATTTTTATTTGGCCTTTCTTGGTTGCAATACATTGTCAGGCAGTACACATTGAACTACATGAACGTACCAAAGGTCACACTGAAATATATCCTGGCAATTCTATTTCAAGGGGGTACATTTGCTAGTTGTACAACTAACCCATCAGGAGAAATAATTCAAATCACACTTACTACAATGTCAGTAAAACAAGGGAAAAAATCCTATTAACTTCTTAAGGAAGCTGATGAATTTTGTACACCAGGTTAGGCTTTTGCAGAACAAAGCCTGGGTGATATCCAAGGGCAATGGATTCAGACATTAATCTTCAGGAAAATCTGCCCTAGGACACATTTCTATTTAAAAGGTGGTTTTAATTTACAATCTGTTATTCCATGGGTGTACCTACTCGGCTTTTTCCCTCTGTCTGAAATAAATCATACTACAACATCTCAGCAACCCATACTCAGACATCAATAGCTTCAGAGTTGTCTTACCATACTCACAGATGGAACAAGTGCATCATTACAAGGCTTTTTTCACTGCATATTTATGCATTTACTACACACACAGTGCAGAATATATAAAAGCACAAACAGTGTGAAGAGTGCTCACCGTAAGTGAGAATATACAGTGGTTTTCCATTGGTATCCATAGTGGTTAAGCAGGGAGCTTTCGGTGAGATGGTCCCCCATCGCTGCAAGGCTGCTTCCAGGGAAGGCGGCCAGTTTGTAACCACACCTAATTGTTCCCCACGCATAGCCAACATCTGAGCTCCTTCTGGCTTTGGCTGGTTTGGGTCTGGCTGTTGAACTTATAATTATGAAAAGATATACAGTTACCATGTAAATTCTATGCCTTGTGTACCCCTGTGTAATCAAGAGAATAAGTTACCTTTGCAAAATGTTCTGGAAACAGTAACATATAAGAAGGTATTGAGAAGCAACAGAGAAATGTAACAGAATAATTTACTTTTAACTTTTACACAGATCAAACAATTGAAGCACCTCAGGAATGAAAAGTCCTTGTTCTTACACTAGTTCTACAAGCAGGGAAAGAAACTGCTGAGGCAGCATGCATATATTTATCTTCAAAATAATAAACCTTTTTTTATTCCTAAAGAGAGATGGAGAATATTTTTTCCTGGGAAAAATGCAGAAATGAGATGAACTGAAGAACTACTGACAAAATGTACCTTAACAAGTAACAGATTGATTTATGTCATGTTCTGTTACATGTTTTCTTATAAATACCTGAGAAGACTATTTACATTTCCACATTCTGATAAATCTTAATTCTCAAAGCACTGGTCTTTTTTTTAAAAAGTTCTATTTATTGACTTTATCTTTGTTTCTATCTTACATTTGGTTCTTTTTCATACTTCACTGTTACCCAAAGGATGTGTAAAACATTTAACATGCTCCTTCACTAATAGATTTTCTCTTACTGGTGTTCAAAAGCAATGGCTGTAACCTACAGCTGAATGTTTTCGAAGCAAAGTTTCCCTACACTCACTTCTGACATTTCTTTGCAAGCAGAACCAAGAGTTGAGCAAACAAGAGACTTTTGACTCCACAGCACTGTGTCCAAGCTTACTACAAGCAGTTTCCACTGAATACCGATGGTTTTTTGGTACTTGCCAGTACAGAGAGGGCTTACTTGGCCTTCTAGAAAGTTAACGTAGGAGACAAACATTTTACAGAGTTTTAATAAGCGATCCCCAAACCTTTTGAAAAACAGTCATTTTACCTTCTAACAATTCCTCAAAGTCATCTACAAAGAACTCTCGTAATGGTGGTCGTTTGGGCCGTTTTAGTGTATTGACCAGCTGCTGAATCTTTGCTGACACTCTGCTGCTCACTGGTACTCCTGCAGGACAGGGATCAATGGAGACATCAGTCGATGGCTACACTGCACCCACCAGAAGTCAGGTGGGGTAAGAAAAAGTCTAGGACTGCAAGGCCACCACAACTACAGTTTCATGCCATACCGTGACTCAAGTATTTAACATTAAAACATATAAGCAAAAAGGAACAATGATGCCTAATGTAAATAAAACCAACACAATAACATCAGAGCAAGGCTGCAAAATCAGAGGGTAAACAACACACAGGCTGAGGGAAAGAAGTGCAGTGGAAAAAATGTCCCTACAGCAAATGTCAGTACCCTGAGAGAATTGCCTCAGCAATGGTCAGTGGGAAAACTGGCACTGGCCCTCCCCATGATCTTTGGCCATACCAACATTGTCTGACTAGACTGCAACCCAGTGAGGAGTGTGGGTCATAGGCTCTGCCCCATCATTTATTCTGGGTTATTTTTACACTGTAGGGGACATCTGTCCAGTACCCATCTTAAACATGGTTCACATCTTTGTATTACTTCAGCATGCCCCTGTATTCTCTGAATATCCCTACAGCCAATCCCACCAGCCAGCAATCTCCAAGGGGAGCATGCTTTCCCACACAGCACTTTGGAAAACACAGCTCTGAGCAGCAGCCTGGGGCAAGGGGCATTTTTATAATATAGTCCCATCAATCACTTCCCACTTCCTTTCCTCTAGTTGAGTGCAAAGCCTCTCCTGTGTGCATGTCATCTGTTTCTGAACTAATAGCTTTCCATCATTGTCTTGCAGGAATTTCAACTTCTTACCCTTCCATAAGGTTGGCTCCAAAACTTTTACCAAGTGCTATTTAGAGCCGAAGCTAGTAAGTTTAGATGCAGTACACTTGGTCAACAATTTCATGCTGTGCTAAAATATTGTTTGGTAAGTTTTAGAAAAGAGGAGCAGTAAATAAGGAAGGGTTTACAAATAACTGTTTTTCAAAAAAAGAAAAAATCTCAGAGAATAAAACTTTAAACATGTCAATTTTCAAGGTGTAGCCATCCTAGCATGTCACATGCTTTGCCATTTAAAAAAAGCAGACTAGCTGTCACTAAACAGCATGGCAATAGCAAATCTAAAGGGATTATCTGGGTTTTTTGCCTAAGAGTTTCTACGGGGAGTCAGCTCTGTTGATTAAGAAATATTTCTCTGTTATCTTCATTGATACAGCTTATTTTAGAACAGTAAAGGTGCTGCAAATTTGTGTTTACAAGTGAAAAGTGCCCAGAAAAACCCCCACAAAGAACATCCAAAAACCAAGAGCAGATGCATACAGTAACCACTAAAAAGGTCAGGATACTTAAAATAACCTCAATTCTGCTTTGTGACATACCATCTCCAGTCTCCATAAGCTCAGCGTTGCCATACTTTGGTGCCACCCGTGCCGTTGATCCTTGTGGTCTTTCTACTTGTATTGAATGTTCTGAGGTGTAAGTGGTAACATCTGGAGGGGCAGAATGATTTTCTGTGAAAAGTAAGTTAAAAGGTTTAACCGTATGCCTCTAGTGTCAAAGGGCAGAAAAGCAAAAGGCAGAGGAAAGGAGACCATTTGAGGTTTTTTCCCCAACATATGAACAGGCATTAAAGTGCAAAATGATTGTACTGAACTATAATGTCTAGTATGATTTTAATAAATAAAGTTTGCACTGATTAAAACGGGGCTGTATATCTGCAATCACATAAGCAACAGGTTAAAAGAATTATACAATTAGGTTGTAGGTTCTCCACTGACATCTGATTTTACTTAAAGCTTGTGGACATCTGCAAATAGAAAAGACCCAGACAAATATACTTCTGGTGGATTATTGTGTTGGTTTTTCTAAGTAAAAAGAACACAGCATGTTGTCAATCACTTGCAAGTGCCAATGTACATCACTTTTATAACCTCTGTATTTTGGATATGTCAGTTTTAGTTAAGAAAGGAAAAAAGTCAATCATAGCAGGTTTAGAAACAAGAGGCAAGGAATAAAATGTAAAGAAACATGAACTTTGCATTCTTCATGGACACTTGCTTGTCTACTATTTTTAGACAAAGATATTTCAATTCTTCCGCATAACAAAGCCTTGCCTTCAAGAAGGCAAACACGATTCGGTCTGACTCATGCCAGTACTGCTGAACAATTCCACAGAGCTAATCTGTCTCTTTCATGGCCTGATAGCTCAGCATGCTACCACAGTTCATCTTCCCATGTTTTCAAGTCTAAGTCTGTATTTCCTACATATCTGTACTACTTTTATAGGTTGTCTCATAAATTTTTTGCAGGTTTTTATTTGCCTTAGATTAGATAGAGATAAATGCCACAAGCAACAAACAACTTTTCTTTCAATTGACACAAATGATCCCCACCAGCCTCTAAGTTACAAAAGAAGGCAGGTCTTCATTCTGCTGCCACAGAAGTGAAGAGAAATACATTCTATGTTACAATAGGATAAGAGCCTTTCAAAATGCAAAAATTCTGGAAAAATGTCATCATGTTCCAATACTGTTTTCAAGATGTGCTTCTTATTCAACCTTTTCTTTAAGCATTATGGTGCCATAAGTACTAGAACACCAACTTCTACAGTAATTTTAATCTCAAACATAATTTTAAAGCACTTTCATTTCTATGAGTTTTGAACTTTGAAACATTGTGATTCTTGTGCATTCAATCCCAAATTTATGCACCATCAACACAGAAAACTATTATTTTTTGCTACACATACAGGAAAAGGATGCTAATAGATGCTTATTTTGCATCTGATTACCTCTCATTTAAAGGTAGCATTTGACAGACAATCATCATGAAAATTTAAGACATGACATTAATGTCTGCAGCTGTTATTTAATGTTTATATTCATGAACATCACAAGGTCTAAATCCTATCAGACAATCATATTATCGGGTTGAGGAAAACACCAAGCAGCTTTTATTGAACAACTCAAAAACATCTTGCATTCTACATGTGTCCTGTTGGGCACTTGTTTACTTCTGATCACATCCATTGTTACACTTTTACTGAAACAAACACATTATATTGTGCTGTAAGTGACCAACTGAAGTACAATAGACTGAACAATGAAGCTTATGCCGGTAATTGCTTAAATAATGTCTTCATTTTAATTTCTTGTCATTATGAAGTATTTTAGACTCAGCACAATTTTTTGTCCTTTCCTGTTAAGTGGCAAGAGGTTTTTATAGATCATGATTGTATTACTCAATAACTAAGTCAATTAAAAAATGCTGATGTTTATCTTTTCTCTTTACTTATAATGCAATTTTGCTATGCGTATGGGAGATCATGACTAAGAAAATAATTGTACTTAGTCAGCTATTAGTAACATGAGAAACTATTTTTAAAGTGAGCTGTATTTGCTTACATCTTTCCAGTGAAGTATTTCTGTCTTTCAGACTTTACAAAGCAAAGTAAAGTGGAGTTAAAGATTAATTTTTCTTAATGTGTGGGGCAGAAGGTACACGAGCAGGGGTGGTCTCCCTTCAGAACTCTGTGCTTAAAACCAAATTCTTCTTTGTTACACATGGTGCTGAGCAGGGTGAAAAAACAAGAGTCCTGCTCTTTTGTAAAAGGCTTTCCTTTTGAACAACAGCACTTGCACTTGAAGTTGCCTAAAGAAACTCTCTTCCCAAGGCTGCCACCACTGGTCAGTCAAGGAGTTTAGTGCCCTGGCTGCTCAGCTGCTATTTATTTTTATCCAGAAGAAGAGGAATATTAAGGTTTGTCTTGATGTGTTCCTTTATAGTATCTGCTTAACAGATGTCTTATCATGGCAGTATCTACAGCTCCAAGTTCCATCCATTAGATTTACAAATCTTCAATCAGTTTGCATCTCAGAGTCAGGCTTGGAGAAATGAAAATCATACAGACAAAGAATTGGTCTGAATGACTTCTGAAGAA
Source organism: Chaetops frenatus (assembly GCA_013400775.1). NCBI lineage: Eukaryota > Metazoa > Chordata > Aves > Passeriformes > Picathartidae > Chaetops > Chaetops frenatus. The sequence goes on from VZTR01008532.1 coordinate 20,764, forward strand.
AAAGATAATTGCTATGTTATGTGAAGTGTACCCTTTTTTTGTCTAGAACAGTCAATCCAAGCTTTGGCTACGGACACAATATGCAGAGTTGCTTGGTCTTGGGTAACTTGAAGAATTGTTTGAGGTTTCATTAAGAATCATGATCCTGACACATCTGTTCACTAAAAAGTAGAAACTGTGACAGCTGCATTACTTCAAAGCACTTCCTCCATCAAACATACATATTTGCATCACCTCCTATTCCCATCTCTTCCAATATCCTTGCATTAGAAGATCACAGACAGAACAGCTGTTTCCAGTTAAGGCTCTCTTCATTTCTGCCACTGGAGCGACATCATTTACCCCAATTCATGAAGATCAGAAAGGTCCAACAAAGCAGAGCACGTGCACTGACAAAGCCCTACATCTGAGGAGAAGCAAAGAAGTGGAGCAATACTTTCAGTGGAGGTTTAGAAGCTCACATAAGCACCAGGTATTTGAAAAGTCTCTGGGAACTCAAAAAGCATTCCTGCAATACTGTACTTAAAGAAAATGCAGCTTTTACTCCCAATTAAGCTGGCTCTTCTGGTTGTCAGGGAAGAGAAATCCAGAGTCGGAGATGGAGCTCTTCTGGGTTTTTCTGGTATTGATGTCCAGGTGACAGACTGCATTTTAAATTAGTCTCCTGTCTAAGTTAACATTCCACCTCAGAACACAAGAATTTTCAAGCTGAAAACTATCAGCCATGCTTATGGCACATATTTTTATATTTATTTGATTAGCAATCTATGTAGCCTTTAATGTGGACAGATGCGTCTGATTTTCAAACAGAAACATATTTGAAGTATATAAAAGAAACATTAAATGCACCTATAGGATCAAAACTTAGAAGTGAGACAATTAACTTTATATAGATTTACAATGACAGGCAAGCACTGTGTAATTTTCATTGCATGAACTTTGTGAGCTTTTTGGGGTGTACCTTCTGTCCCTGATTTTTATATACATAGAAATCCAAACCATGTAATACCAACAAATGAAAGCTTGAAGATCTTAGAAATATGCACAGTAGACCAAAGAAGTGACCCAAAGAAGGGTCAGCACATCAGTTGATTTTTTACAGATTTCACTGGTTTGACCTCTAAATTCAAGAATTATTGAACATAGCTGTGATACCTATGCCAAACTAAAGATTTTCCCTGTAGCTTAATGCAGGCAGCTGAGTATCTTAAAGCTGAGAATAAATATTTAAATTATATCTATCCCAAACTAGAACTTTGGCCAAAATAAAGCAGCACAGTCAAATTAAATGAAGAGTATAATATTAAAAGCATATAATAACTTATGCAAATTATCTAAATGATTCACAAAGATAATTCTGATTATATTATAGCCAAAGCTTTTCATCAAATCCCTTTTCAGGCCTGTATTAGTATACTTAAACTGGAAAAAATCTTTTCATTCTGTGATGCACGCTGGAAGTAAAATCCTAGTGGATATCAGAATGGAGGGCTTTTCTGGGTTATCATTAAGGTCTCCTTGTTACACTGTGAATTTGCATTTTTAAAAATTGGCACCTTCGGAGTATGGACTTATATATTTACAGTTGATTTCTCTCTTGCAGGCTGGTCTGGATCTGGAGAACAACTCCCTGGACCAAACATCAAGCCATGGTAACATATGCTCTTTTTGACCAAGAACAAACTGTCTCTGATAGCTGAGGGGACTTAGGGAACAGGATTACTCTTCTCTCTTGTCTTCTCTCCTATCAAAGATCATTATTCATCTACTCTCACTGGTCTCACTTGGAAAGAGCCAGGCTTCCTGTAGGGAAATTTCAAATCTACTACCTCTTAGAATACATTTAAATGCAAAATCTACCTTCTTGGATCGGAAAGAAACAAAACAGCAGTTGTAATTTCAAATTCTTAAAGAATGCAGCTCACCCATGAAGAAATACCTATTACAGTTATCAATTGTGCAGCTTCTCTTACATTTCCAGTGATTTTAGCAACAGCGACTGCTGGCAACCATAAGATCCCAGTCTCATCACTCTATTTTGTGCCCATATGGCCTTTACATTACCACACCCCAACTATTGTCCAAGAGGAGATGTAATTTAAGGTATCTTATTGTCAGAATGAATGAAAACATGCATACACTGAGGTAAGCTCAACTGCTTCCTTCAAAGGCAAGATCTTTCTAGTCAACAAGGCACAATAAGACAAGTATTAGAAATAGTAGTTTCCCTCTTCTGCAGAATAGTGCCATCTTAATTTAGCTCCATAAATGCTGTATTATTTACCACAAACTCAGTGATTATAAAAGAAGATTTACTGTACCTGATTTAAAATTACTAAAATGTCAAATTATAAAGAAGCTATATTTAAGGACACATTAAGACTTTATGTGTGAGTAATGCAACCTTTCAGAGTTTGGATAAAATTAATTCTCTATGCTATAATTTCCTGTAGCATTTCAAGATGAAGTCACAGAAAATAATCAAATGCAATGATTAATGTGTTCCCAATGTATGTGTTTCTAAAACAAGGTTCTAAGCATTCATTTAGCATGAATTTATGAATACAATACAAGTTCTTCCCCCGACTGCAATTCAGCAGTTCCAGATCATGATGAGAGGATTACTGAAAATACAGGTGTTAAATCAAGCTATACTCATAGCAAAAACCAAGGCATATGTACTCCTGTTCCAGCACATAAAATCAGAAACACTGGAAATGCTTTCATGTTACATATACTCGAAAAAGAAACATTACATATACTTGAAAAAGAAATGTCAGTTGAGGAACAGTAAGAGAAAACTGTAGTAAGATTGCTTTATCTGTTCTAACACAGACTGCAACAGATTTTCAGTGAGAGGCCAAGAACATACCCAAAGTAAATGTCTTGTATGATAAGCAGCTGAAGAGTGAAGGGAAACCAAGCCTTCTTTTCTACATATGCAATGCAATAGCTGCCTCATGTTAATAAAGACTAGTGTCAATTGCACAATATTCAGCAACAATGTCTGTGAAGCTTAGCCCTCATGGAAAGAAAGCTTTGACTTCCTAGGATCTTTCCAAAGGAAATAAACAAGCTATTAATAATAACAGCTCCCTTCTCTGAAGCTATATAATGGTCTCTCCCACAGAGTATAATCGCTAGATATCCCAGTTCAAGTGTTCTAAATTCAATTAAGGGCAGAAAAAATATGTTTAAGAGGACTACTGTTAACAGAATTATCAAAAATCACTCAAGCTATGTTATTAAAGTGGTGCAGCAGTGGGGGAAACTCATATGCAAGCAATCCCTAATGATGCATACACTGATTTTCCTTACTGATGAATCCTACAGAGACCTTTATAGTGCTGGAAGTCATGCAACTGGACATTTTAAGGTATTTGGTAACCAATAGCTAGAACCTATTTGTCACAACATAAATTTACCCCCAAATCTAAACTGCTGGTTTTTTCCCCTCCTGAAATAGGAATGTAGGACCATCTCTCCATATAATATATGTAAATATTAAAAAGCAAAGAAGAAGCACAGGAAAGACTCTTGTAAGACTTGATGTGGCAGCCTCAGCTGAATGTGAGAGTCAAAATTCATGTTAAACTGATACACTCAACACATCTGTATACTGACCTATGTGTGTTTGAGCCATAACATCAGCGAGTCTGTGTGCAGCACCGCTGCCTCCGCTTTGTGTCGAGGAGGAGGAAGTGGTTGATGTGGTAGAGCCATGGATCGCCTGACTGATCCAGTGTTCCATGTTTATACTTCCCTGGCTTGAGGTGGGGGTTCCCTGGGAGTCGCCCTGTACGGAGCCTTCGTCTTCTGAACCAGAAGAAGTATCTAGTAATTAAAGACAGCTTGTTAACTTGCAGTGCTTTGGGGTTTTCTTCATAGAAATAACTCATATTCATGTCACAAATCTAAAGAAAGTGCCATTAAGAAAATCTCAGGAAGAGAGGCAAACATAATGAGATAAACTGCAGTACTGGAAGCCCTGAAACTAAGTCAGTTGTTAATTGTGCACCTACCCTGCTCTAAGGTCATAGTGTGTGTATTACTGTACAAAAAAAATAAAAATAATAATAAAAAAAAATTTAAAGTCTTCCTTTATAACGTTAAACACAGAATCTTCTGAAGATTTCCAGCCAGGAGAGAATATAAGAAAAAACTTTCCCAAGCTCACTCCACAAAGTCTGTGACACACTTTTCCAATTGTACAAAGTCCAATCCTCAGTGAAATGGGAGTTCCAGCTGGATTCAGTGAGTATAAGCATGAGATATGGGGTATTTTCACAGTCTAGTAGATAAAAGAGCAGATAAACTTGAAAAGGAATAGCATAACTAATTGCTAAGACAATGTTACATGACATTGTTGGGGAATAAACCAGAAACGTTAAAGGAACTTAAGCTATCATAAAATATGACAAGCTGGCCATAGTTAGGTCCTTGTAAGTCTAAAAGGACCAGTGCAAGCTAAAGTATCACCAAGGGCAAAGCAATCATGTGAACTGTCCCTGTTGACTTTTCCACTACTCCGTTCACCTTCTCTTCAAACATACCTCAGTTAAGCTCAGTGTGCATCAAATGACATTTCCATTACTATCTATGCTGACAGATTAGCAGTTCACAGCAGCACAAAGAACCATTTTTAAAATTCTCATAAAAATAGAGACATACTTACCTGGAGGTGTGTAGGCATCCATTGATGTTTGCACCACCAATGAACGTCGTTTTGAGGGCATGGGGACTGCCATTTTCCTTTCTTTATGTTTGGCAAGGGCTGCCTGCACTGCTTCTGTGTGGACATCTGGAAGGAAAGAGGTTTGAAGCCAGAGTTAGACAGAAAGGAGCTGTTCTTTTTTCATCCAGCACACCTGGCACAAGTTTGTGCTTGTGCCAGCTGGGCTGACAATGCACATCCTGTGATGAGAGGCCAGGAACACACAGGATCTCAGAGGAACTGCAGGAGTTCTCCTCACTGTAAAAAAAGCAGCTACAGTGAAAAGTGCTGTACTGACAAACAAGCCCTTTGAGCTGTTTGATATTCCCAGAACAGTGCTGCAGAATTTGAAGAGCAGGAACATTGCTTCCCAGGAGTAAACCTCTGTTTAACCAGGAGCTGTTACTTCAGTGACCATTGCTGTTTTCACTGGAAATGTGGTGGATTAATATTGCCCATTTTTTAAATGAATAAGGTTTCCAATTTACACAGTCACACAGAGTAAGTGAACAAGAACATCTGCTTGAAGGGTAAGAGGTATGTAAAATGCCACAACAGAAATGGCAACAGGTCCCTCATTCCCAAATCCTTCTCCTGCCACTGTCACTTGGCATTATTCACAGAAAAATAAGTACTACTTAGGGTTGGCCTGAGGTGAAATGAAAAAAAAACCACCCTAAGCACAGACCTGGTGCTTTGCAGGCAAGTGCTGCACACAGCTCCCACCAGTCCTCTCCACAGTACCCAACCCAGATCCCTTCTCCTTGGGGATGTAGCCAGTGATCAGCTTCTCTACCTTTCACATGTATTTATAGTTCCCTGCCTCTCAAAGTTTGAAAAAGGCCATTTATCATGTCTAAAAGATGTGACTCTTTGACAATGACTATTTTAAGCACCACTTTTTAATTACTACCATAACTACATATTGAAGTAAGTCTGCCTTTAGTTTACTACCTTGCACTGTTTGTCTCCATATTACTACGGATTTGGGATGAGACTCACATGAGGAGAAGGTATGCAAAAGACATGACAGCTAACAGAAGTTCCCTGAGGCTAAAGAAATTGCCACATATATTGAACATCCGACATCTTGCCTTTTAACCGATTGCCACTGGTCAACTGTAGAAAATACAGCAATTTGGGCAGATAATTTAGTTGTTCCCATTTTTGGAGCAGGAGCACAGTGAATCAGGTCCAATCCAGAGTGATCCCACTTCTGCTGCTGCTGAATCTGCTTGAAGACCACCCTCACAGGCTGGTTGGCAGCACACAGTCATTATCCTACCCTGTATGGATGTGGTGGCAGCTCTGAACAGGCAATGTGTCCCAAGAAAAGCAACAGGAAAGAGAAGAGTAGATAGATAGATAGATAGATAGATAGATAGATAGATAGATAGATAGATAGATAGATAGAGAGATACCCTTATTTAAAGAAGCGTTGGTTGAATCAGATCTGTGTAAGTTACTTGTGAGTAACAACCTGGAAGGATGACTAGAAGCATTAGCTGATAAGCTGCTGATAAGCTGCAGTGTCTCATTTCCAATAATGTTGTTTCCTATCTTCTGCCAGGACTTAAGCACCTCTGGATAGAAGTATAACAGGGCAGAATAAGAAAAAGACCCTTACAATCTGCTTCTGTGAGTTGCTTTCTTTTCTTTTGCTTTAAATCATGAAGAGGATGAGCATATAAGCAAAGCAAAGCAAGAAAAGCAAAAGCAAAGCTAGAAAACCATTCTCAAAAGATAAAAGCCATGCAGCTGATGGACCAAAATGAAGGAAGATCAATGTTATCATCAACCCAGAGAACAATGTCTGTCCTGTCAGGTCATTATTTTTAAACAGGAAGTTTAAGGTCTTTCTTATCATTAAAAACTGATGAAATGTTTATGTGGAAAGTATCAGAAAATTTATGTGAAAAGTAGCAGACTATGAAAATTAACAACATAAGTCTTACCTAAAGGCATGACCCCAAGATAAATTCCTACCTGCTCACTTCACACCAATGTCAATAAGGTACAGGACTGAACATGTTCCCTAACAGTTTCTTACCTGTTAAAGAGGGAAAATTCTTGGTTTTCCTTCAAAGCATAGCAATTAGGTATCAAGCAGTTAAAAAAAAAAAAAAAAAAA
>VZTR01008532.1:27883-99445 GCA_013400775.1 Chaetops frenatus
AAAAAAAAAAAAAAAAAAAGAGTTTCTCTTTAAAATGCTTAACAAATCAACACTCTACAGCAATTTTTGTGAAAAAAAAAAATAAATTTTTTGGAAGAAAATAGATGTTGCTAATCAACACAGGAAGGACTATTTGTATGTTATTGTACATAGGATTGGTTTTTAACTGTGTCAGGAGAGAGAAGAAATTCTTCCAAGGTTCTTTAAAGGAGGACAGCTGACAAAAAATCATTAAAATGCTTAGTGACAGCTGGACGCTGAATCAGAACTTGTGAATCCTTTGATTTCTTTTCTGATGCTGTTTTGATGCAAGAAGGTAGACTCATCAGCTTAATTAAAAATACTCTGCAGGGTTTTAATTTTCAAATGAGTCCACAGGAGTCCTGGAATTGAATTGTTTTCTTAATAAGGCACATTCTTGATATGTTTATTTGTAATGGGCCATATTACAAATAAACCACACTATAGATTTCTAAGAAAAACCAAACCCAAAACCTCACAAGAAAGCAAAAACAATGTCAAAGACAAGAAACTGAATAAACAAGAGAGAAGCTGACTGGGAAGAAGGAACACGCACACCTGCTCCCAGCCCAGTCTGCAAGCTCAAATATTTAGAAGGCATTACTCAGACTATGGAGGCTACCAAAAAACCGTGGGACACATGTGGAGAAAATGCTGAGGACAGATAATCCAGAGATGATCCAGGAAGCATCAGAAGAGTTTACAGGGTTTTAGGGTGAGAGGAATAAAATGCAGCATAAACAGTCAAGCTTGGGTGAAAAGTCTTTTCACAATGAAAAGGGTTTTCTCAGGAAAACCCTTGGTTAAATGAAGTTTCTCTATGTATATAAGGAATGGCTAAGGATTAGGTAAAGAATGAATAACAGCTTGTATAGATTGTATGGTCTTCTTCTTGAATTAAAGCCTATTGGTGGGTTCTGAAGATGCTCTTAACCCGTCTGGGCAGTCTTGTACAGAGTGGGACTTGGTTAAGCTAATGAACAGCATTCCAGTCATTCATGCCTAGAGACCAAGACCCACAGTATTGAGAAATCAGAGAGGTGAGGGAAGCCAGACTGATACTTCAGAATTACACTTGAAAACAACTCATGGGTTACAATAGTTATCCTGTACCCATAGCAAGACAGAAACTGTAAGGAGGTTTGTTCCCAGCAAATATCAGCTTCAGATATGCCTTTGCATACACATGCCTTGCTTTTCTCTAGATTTTAGCTTTGCTTTTCTGATCTACAAACCAACTTTGCTTATGTAGCCCAAGGAACGTTAACCAAAATGCAACAAATACTCTCTTTTGTACTTTCATGAAGCATGGATTTAAATCCAAGTTGAAACATCCGTTCATCACCAGTATCTCTGGTAATCTCATGAATTTGAACAGGAGTGTGGCAGCGCTTCCCCTTTACCTCGGTGAAAGATGGGCTGTGGTGTCCATCATATTGTACGTAACTCACTGCTTCCTCAAAGCTGTCCCTAACAGCTACTGAAAAAATACAAGGAGACTTGCAATAGGAATTTGTACAATAGTAACTGGATACTCCTTGTTCTATTCAGAAAGGAACCCACATTTGCGATGCACATTTGGACAAAGTGTGAAGACATATCCAAGTTACTTTGGGACAGGAAACTGCTTATCCCCCCCGAATCCCATCAGCACAAAGCAGTTTGTATTCTCTGCACATCACATGCAGCATCAGCAGGAACATGACATTAGAATTTCAAACCATCTCTGGTAGGGTGATGGCCCTGTCTTGCAGGTCTGATAAAAGTGTCTGAATTCCTTCTCAATCTACCCTGGCATGCTCAGGCTAACTGAATTCATCATACTGTGATTGAGTATTGCTCTAAAACACAGATTTCTCATTAATTGTTCCTGAAAAAAATTCAAGTATGAAAACTTGGTCCAGAAACAACACACAGAAATGCCTGCATTAACAAAAAAAAAAAAAACAAAANAAAAACAAAACAAAACAAACAAACAAACAAAAAAACCACAACAACAACAACAAAACAAAACAAAAAAAAAAAAACCACCTTCTGTCTTTCCTTACAGTGTTGCTTGCTGTAATTTCTCACCTACTATAAACTTCTGATACAGTTTCAAACACAAACACCTGGATGTAATTGCTCTCAAGCCTTCTGAGAAAGTCCTGTGTCTAAGTGGAAAAAACACTCTTTTAGGCGAAATGTTCTTTCATGTGACATTCTAACTAAACTGTTATAGCTGATAAAATAACTCCAGATCCTGACCCTTCAAAGCTTTCCTGTAGGTAAAAAAATAATTTTACTCTTTCCACCTGGCTTTGCCACAAGAATGTCTTAACAGAAATCTAGAGTACAGAGTAAAATATCATTACCTCTGTCTACAGTAGTAGGAACTAATGCACAGTGACTTATCTGCTATTGTCCTCCACTGTTTTAGCTTGGTCAACCAGACATTGAATCCAATTTGTGTGTTTGTACTCGAAGAATCAATAAATGGGAAAGAGCAAAGCAACAGGCTTGGGAAAGCTCACAGTTTAACTTGTGCTTGTTGCTTAACACCAATCAACCTGGTGTTCAGCATTCAACCTGGCATATTCCTTATGGGCTGCAAACTGCAGACAAAATAGCTCTGTTCCCAGTCTTTTCCTGGTTGCATTCAAGCATTTTTACTTGTTTATTCTCTTCCTTTGCTTTCTATGAGAGGATAGAAAGGGCAAGAATACTTTTGGGAGTAAAGTCAGTAAGTGAAATAGAAAGGAAGTGGAACTGTAAAAACAAGCAGGTGGTAGAGAGAAAGTTTCCTTTCAAATAGCTAATCATCTGTTATTATACAAGAGATGAGGTCTCAAAACAAAGGGTAGAGAAATTAAAACTGGCACAGAGAATGAGGGCCTGCAAGTTCAGACTTCCAGAGCGGTGACCTGTAGCTTTGGCCAATGAGGTCCATAACCAGAAACTTTCAACTGTTGCAAATTCCTGATGCCATCAGCAGGATGAATTGCCCAGCTTTCCTGGGAGGTGCTCTGCTTAGTGCAGTCACTCTTTTCATCTGGTTTATCTCATAACTTGGCACAACGGTGTGCTCCTGCCTTAGTTGTAAAGGCTTAGGAAAAAAGCCAAAAACCCTATAAAACAGACATTATTGCACAACTCCAGCTTGATATGGGCACCTTTCTCAAAAGCGATGAGTGGGTGACAGGAGATGCTAGGGAGACAGCTGTAGTAACTGCTGATAGGTGGGCAGTGGTCACAGGTCAGATAGTAATGCCCAGATATACAGAAATAAACACTGTTAATTTCAGGCTGCTGATACTTTTGACTCCTTGTCCACAGTGCTCTTTATCCATTTATTCCATACGCTGTCAATGATTTGAAATCTTTTTTGGAGGGAACACAACAAATGTTTCTTCAGTCAGAAGTTGAGCTGGATGGTTTTAACTGGCTCTGGGATAATATAAGTCTCCTTGGAACTTTCCATGAAGCCTTTTTTGGGGACATACTTTCTCTCCTCCTTGCACAAATATGCATACTTAGAACAAGTGGAGACATCCTTCTACGACAAGCTGCCCTCTCCTAGTAATTTCCTTTGGGGAAGACAGTATGTATGATCCTTTTAGGCTCAGCTGTCTTCACAAGCAAATCAGTCTTCCTTTCCTGAAGCAAAAAACAATTGTTGTGTGATGAACAAGGTCAGCCATTTCCTGCTCCACATATGGAGCCCTGCTGCAGCATCTCGTGTTTCTCTACAGCTGCTAGAAGAGCACTCTTCCGAAGAGTGCATCCTCATTTGGCATGGAGCATAATCCTAACTCACCCTACCCCCATGAACAGGGATGCCCCATTCCTTACTTGGGCCAGAGAGAGTGTCCTTTAGAGCTCTGAATTGCAACTGAGACATTTGAAATATGCTGCAAATTCCTAGTCCTCCTAAAGACCTTTGCAGCTTTTAGCAGAATGAACTTGCTCCTTTTTCTTCAGATCTTCTTTTTTAAAAGAACAATAACCTATTTAACAACTTACAGTTGCATTCTTCCCCAAGGTGGAGAGGTCGTTAGGTGTTTTTCTTCCCTATATAAGTTTAACATTTCTCAGCAGCTTCCTTTATTAAATATTAGCTGCATTTGCTCCATAGGCATGTCAAACACTCAAAATACTGTAAGCAAAGCAGCACCTCCTTACAGATCAGGCATCTTGGTATGAGTTCTGCATGGATCACAAAACAGGGTGCTCCTCCCATGGCAAGCACCAGCTCCATTAAAGAATTCAACATTATAAAACTGCTCCTCACAGCCCTTGCATAAAATGCCTCAGCACACAAAAGAAAAACATTATCTTCTTTTGTACTTAAATCAGGTCTTGCAGTTGTGTGTCAAGTAGTTCTCCTGCATCTCATTTACCACGCAGCCCTGTCTTTTTTTAAGACAAGAAATTACACTGGCTGTAGACAGGAGTCGTGCATTGCTAGAATCAAGACTGCAGAATCTGTTTCTGCCTCTGTTTCTGATAAAATATAATCCTTCTGCCGGTTTTGCTCACGTTTTCAGTTTCCCAGGAATTATAAAGCCTTCATATGCAATCACCAGCTATTTAAGAACCACATATATGAAAAAAACAAGCTGTTGCCTAATTTTTTCTGTACAAATGCAGAATTACCTTACAGAGTCCCTGCCATCTTCTGCAACCTGGTTTGCCTGCTATGAGGTAATGGTACCACTTCAAACCCTCCTTTCAGGGGACGTATCCCTGGAAGAATAAAACTGGCTGGAGACAAACCCAGTTGTGATCTGAATTCATCCATCTCTTCTGTTACTTCCTTTAGGCTCATGTAATTCCTCACATTTCTCTCCCCTGAGCTCTTTTTGTCATCTTTTTTTTTTTTTNTTGTTTTGAGCTAGCCATTGGAAACATTCTTTATTCCTTTGCATTAGTAGCCAATTCCTGGTAACATGATGGATGACACAACTGTGAGTAAGACAGGCCTAAGGACTGAGAAGGTTTAGACTCCTTACTTGTTACAGGATAGGCCTCAAACACAACTAACTCACTCAGAGATTGGCAGATTATTAAGATCAAGAAGGCTGATGCTCTGCTCTAATGAGTTGAGAATGCCAAGGGATTTTTAATTAGATGTTATTTATGTACATATAATACATAGTTATGTCTTATTTATATTGCAGTAGAGGATCAGCCCTGAAGTCAGACATTCAACAAATAAGTAAAACCACAAATAAATCTCTGTCATAGGGAAGCAATCATCTGAGATGGCATCAAGGAAAACAGCTGGAAACACAGAGGAGGCAAAGGGAGCAAGGGCATTTTCTGCTGCATCAACACAGAGTGCAACAGAATAATCAAAACAATTTCTACTTATTACAGGGAAACAGCTGATATTATAGGAAAATATCATTATCAAAGGTGAATTTTGGCTGAAAATTCTGGATAAGACAATGCTAAGTATAGCAATTGTATGCTAAGTAATTATACAGAGAGAAGGTTGGTAATTGCTGTCTTACAGGAAACCAGTAGTTGAAAGCATGAAAGTTGCTTATGAGTTTAATCAGACCTTTGTTAGAGCTACCATGGAAACAAAGGATACACTGGGAATTCATTTCCTAATAAGTTGCTTGTAAATACTTTGAATAGAGATAACTTGGTAACTACATTTATTGGAAACGCAATCAGGACATACTAAATAGGGTGGAGCATGGTAAATGTGGTATCATCAGAACAGATTACCATTGGGTTTTGTATTTTGGTTGTCCTGGGCTGACAGCACTGAGTTATTTTCAGGCAGATACAGGGCAAGTGATTTCATAAAAATTGCTGTGTTCATCCAACACAGATCAGTCTCCTGGAAATCATCTCACCCCTGGGAATGTGAAAGTGAGTGAGTCCATATAATAACAAATCTTTACTGTGGGTGATGCTATAATGAAGCAGTCTCAGAATACTTTCACAATCTCTCTGGGTATTAAGACAGGAAAGCACATGGCCCAAACAGTGTGACACCTAATTTCTCTCCATCTGGAAGCAGGTGTGCTATTAATTCTGAAATATGGCATTCACAACAGTCAACACATGATTGAATGAAAGAACAGCTGCTCTAAGATAACTCTCATTTACAGGAGGGATGTGGAGGTTACTAACAGAAATAAAACTGCTGCTTACCTTTCAAAAAACAACTTATGTGTGCAAGTTTCAGTCTTTGGGATGTTTAAGCTATATTTACTAGGCCTCTGGCTTTATTGGGACCCAGGAATACATGGATATGCAAGGGAACTTCTGCTGTCTTTTCATGAATCTGGGGCTAAATTTTGTTGATCTGTACCATTTTTGGCAGTTAAGAGCCAGTGGTTTAGAAAAGATGTGCACTCCCATGAATGTGCCACTGGAAAAGGCTTGGCTGCAGCCAACAAGCCCCACTAGTGCAGGAAGCTGCTCCATGCACACTGCAAAGGGCTGTGCCATCCTTCAGCCAACTCTGAGCACCTCCTGAGCATCTTCCACCCCCACCTGCTGCACACATGCACAAACCAGATGCTTGGTTCTCATGTGCTCAGAAAGCTTAACTCTAAAGGAGAGAAGCCTGGCTGTCATCTCCCACTTTGGCTGGCACAGCAGAAATTCATAATTCTGGGTAGAAGGAAGGGAGAAGCTCAACATGTGGCTGGGAAAGCTGTATGGGCAGGCTGTGAAACACAGAGCTCACATGCTGGAAACAGAGGACACCAAAACAGCAGACTGAACTCCCTCTGACTCCACTGCTGGTTTTGCTGAAAGGCATAGCTCTTGCTTTAATTTGGATTCTTCAGGTATTATAATAAAGTTAATTTTGAAATGTTTTTCTCAAAACTCTGAGTTTTAAAATTGTATTAACTCTACTCATAAGTGAAATAAAACCCCAACATGCATATCTCCCACTAATAATTTCCATCCCTCCATTTATTTATTATCCTATTTGTAATGCAATCTGGAAGTCAGCTTCACAGAGTGATCTCATCTCAGGTCCCTTTACTATGCAATCTGAACTAAACTAAGTTTATATTTGTTTCTCTCCAGAGATCCTCAAATAATTTTCCTCAAGAGTTCTATACTTCTCACAAACTTTTTCTGCTAGGTCATAAGCAAGGATGTGATTTGCCAGAGTTTTTCTTCAGCTTCTTTTTTTGCCCTAATTCAGTTGTAGCTTGAAATTAACTTTGTAAGCTAGCTAAATCAGATAGGTGATTAATTAATTTCTGAATAAGTCTGTTTACAGCCAGATTAATGATTTCAAACTAACTCTTACAAGTAACCCTCATTCACCTCAAGGGTTAAAATATTATTTGTTTTACAAGCCACATGAATACCTCTATGCAGTCCCATCCTAATAGAAAGCACATTAATTCTCCTTTCTCCTTATTCTTTGGAGAAATGCTAAATGATGAGGGTTCAGTAAAAATGATTTCTCAGATCTTCCCATTCCACCCTTTACCATGCAGAACTCTCACAGTTTCATAGAGTAATTCTTTTTTGTCAGTTCTGGCAGGATTGCAGAGCGATACCTTGAATGTCCTTTCAAAACCACAAAATATAAGTTACCTGTATATATTCAAATCACCATGAGGTAAGCTGTAAAGGCACAAAATGTCACCAACCTCTGTTAGGGTTCATGCACACATCTACCTCACAGTAAATGAGAACAAATACAAGGTTAGGCAGGTACTGAAGCTCCTAAAGCAGAGCAGCTCAGCTACCAAAGGTCTGTTGCCAGCATCCTCAGGATTTGGGTCTACAGGGAATATTCTTTTATTCCTAGCTATCATATTTCAAATGACTCTCAAACTTGGCCTGGGATGATTTGTTCTCAAGTTTAACAATTTCATGCTCAGTATAAGTTGTTCTGTCTTTTTCCCTTTGAACACCAGTGTGAGAAAGGTGGCTCAGGAATTTGAGCTGTGAGAGGTGTAGCTAGGATGCATTTGTTTTGGCAGTACCTCCAAGTATCTCCTATATTAAGATGCCTTTTAAAAGTGCTGAGTGCACTTGGAAAATGGGCTGTTCCCCGCAGTGGTGGGATCTCTGGGGCAGGGGCTGGCAGATCTCCAAGGATGGTGTCCAAGACCAACTTTTCTTTCTCATCTCCACCACCTAAATTATGGGGGAAAAAGTCAGTGGAAGAGTGTGAGAAGGGAGGTACCCTCCTAGCTGGGAATGCAGGTACCACAACCACCCTACAGGCTGTACCCTTCCTCCATGCTACTGCCTGAGGGATGTTGATCCCACAAATGGCATTTCTCAAAACATTAAACTTCTCAGCTCCCAGCTCTGTGCTCACCTGCTGCTATGCCTTTTAAAACCTGTTCACTGAGTCTATGCAGTGCATGTGCTCCCATTTGCTGGTCTTACCTCTAGGACACCGTGAACCCCCAGACACAGAGGCAGCACAATTTCACTTATGCTGCTCCTTCCTACATAATTCCTGACAATTGGAAAACTCAGTTTTTAGAGCTCACTGGTCTCTTTTTTCTTAAGGATAACACTGCTCCAGGCAGAGCTCTGATCATCTTTAAGGCCTATTACAAAGCTCACAAAAAACAAGAGACTTAATAACCTTGGCCCAATCCATTTGTCCTCTCTTTATCTCATCAGAGGAGAATTCTGGTGCACTAGAAATCATAGAGACACGATCTCATTCCTAAAACATGCATGTGCCTTTGAACATATTACACCACATTCCCTATTAATTAATGTTGCTTTTTTTTTAGTTTTTAGATTTTGTTTATGTACATTTCTTGTGTTATTCATTCTGTTTTTAGGTGGTTATTTTTCACTGACAAGAGTGGAAACAGAAAAAGTCAGGTCTTGGCACATGAGAAGGTGCTCTGGTTTTCAGCATTGGGATGGAGAACTCAAGCTTCTTAGGCTTTGGCCTAATCTAAAGGCCACAGGGTGCCCTTTTGGAAAAAAGAAGTTGGAAAGGACCTAATACTTGATGTTTCAGTTCCCAGCTGAAGGAGGGTAACACACTTGTTCTCCAGAAAGGTGCTGAAGGCCTCTAAGAGAGAGTTGCTCTCTGAACCCCACAGACCATGACCGGCTGGGAAACAAAGAACTGGGGGAGATTTATGGTGACCAAGAGAACAATTTGTGATCCCAAGGACCTGCTCAGTTGCCCTGGGGCTCTCACCTGGCAGGGCCCAGCAGCTGCTGCTGTACTGCACTGCAGCCTTTACGTGGCAGCAGAGCCCAGCTCAGCTCCAGCCACCACAAGGCAGCCACAGGCAAGGGGCCAAGCTCCACAAGGACAGTTACCACAGGGCTACACTGTGGAGGGGTTTTTAAGCACCAAATCAGTTAAGATCATTCTTCCAAAAGCAAGACAGCTGATACGACGGCATTTTAAATAATGGTGGCAGAAACTTCAGGTCCTCCTATGAGGGATTTCAAGGTTATCAAGAGCAGAATGCAGCCGCTGCTACCAGCGAGCAAACAGGGCCTGGTGACTGTAGGGAGGGACAACAGCCTCTGAAAATCTCAGTGCTCAGCTGGGCTAGCTCGTTCAGACAGCATGGCAGGAGTGTGAAAGCTAGGCTATTCACGCTACCCCCTTGCCTACTCCTCCACGTAATTCCTGCCTCCTTATCTCAACGTCCCATTCCAAATCCATGGATCTGCAGCTTCCAAAAGTACCCGAGAAACCAAGTTTCTAAACAGCACTAAGGAAACAAAAGCTGTATGGCCAACTGCAGCTACGTCTGCATGACCATTATTGACTCATACTCCAGTCTGTGCCCGGCTCTGCAGTCCCATCAGCAGACCAAGTCCAATGCTGACATTTATTCCACATGCAGAGCCACAAGTGCTGTGCAAGCCAGCTTTCCTCTGTCTGAGCTTTCCTGCCTGAAAATCCAGTAGGCCAGAAAAGCCTCTTGGCAAAAGTTACTGATCCAGCCTACAGCATCATTTGGCTTCAGTGTCATCTTGAGCCCACAGATAATGTTATAGTAAAAGCACCAGATAAGGAATGGCAGTTGCTAGGAGAAAAATATTGCCATGATCTACACTTGGCAAACCTTTCCAAATACTGTTTCTAAGTGAGGAAATACTAAGAGATTTTTTTTTAAATCAGTAGTAAACAAATCAAGGAATGTTTTTGGATTAATATCAGCTAAACTACTTGCCACGTTTGTATAAAGTAAATAATATAGCTTAACCATGCACTAATTCAGTTACTACACTTTATAGCATTATCTAGTTCTTTAGACATCTGAAAAATGATCAAAGCTGACATTTTGAAACATAGTGGTTTCAGGCTCCCTTCCTGTATAAAAAGAAGCAGCCAGGAAATTTTAAACCTTTTTGGTTTTAAAGAATTAGACTAAATATCCAGTGTAGGCTGAATTTTAAAATCAAATTATCTTGAAACAAAAAATATCCCAGGAACATTTAGGGAAAAAAATAGTGTCCACAAACTCAAGCGTCAATTTTATTTAGAATATAAAATAATAGAAAGTACGTTTTCAAAATTATAGTGCTGAAAAAATCAGTTACAAGATTAATGAAATAATAATGATAATAATAAAGATTGAAGTAAGAAAACAGGTAGGGATTAAAAATGTCACAGTTTGGCATTTTGCATAATAGAAGACAATAAGTTGAAGGTGATATTAGTGGCAGCAATGATTTTGAGTCTCCAAAGAGAGTTCATTAAACAATCTCTGCTGACATCTAAATCCACATAAAAAGCAAAGGCATGGAAGGAGAACTGGATGACTTTCAGAATCTTAGACTTCCAATTAGGAAAACCTTACCAAGAAGAGACAGAAAAGGACTTTGATCAGAGTTGGAATGGGAGATTTATTTGCAGATGTTAATTGAAATAAACTGTGCAAAAACACTAAGGAAGGGAAATGTTTTCCTAGATGTGAATTCCTTATTGGTTAAAGAGTGTGCATTCATTTTGTTTTGGGCTTTTTCCAAGTGGATGTGCCAAATATGATAACAAACATTCAATCTGGGTAACAGCTAGGATCTAACAATCGCAATGTGATCAGAGAAGAGATGCTGAAGTATTAAGCACAGCAAAATAACAAGAGAAACAAAAACTTCTACCTGAAGCAAATCTGAATCTGAAAACATGGCAACTTGAATGAAATCTGACTTGCAAGTTTGCAACCTACAGTAATAACTAAGTAATTAAGAGACTGAGAGAGAAACAGACTTCTGTCCTCACAGGGGCAATAAATAGAAGGGGAGGACATAGTTCAGGGTAGGAACATTGCAATGTATCTTAGCAAAGCTCATCTGAAAGTAAATTTGAAGATGATCTGATAACTTTTCAAAATTGAAATCTGTACTTACATTTACCTTCACTGACATTTGCACCATTTGGTTTTCTTTTGAGTGAGTGAAGATGCAGGAGCTGTTCAAGCCATATTGCTGGAGAGCTCAATGGCTTGCTGACCTATACAGCAACCAAGCTAGGAATTCAAAGCCTTGCCAGAAGTCCCCAAAACACTGTCAAGCTTTTCAGTTTTAACACTGAGGACATTTTCAGAGCAGCAAGATCTGAATTTACAGGATAATCCTCACTCTCCTAAAGTGAGACTCCTGCACTAATAACAGGTCTTTACACTAAATTCTTTACTTGTCAGCAACGAAGTTTGTGTCTTTATTATGTATATATATATACATAGATATAATTACAACTTGCCCCATCCCTAAGACAGGACGTTATGTACCATTTCACTGAACAAATGCCTTCCTTTTAAGGCAGCAGGCAGCAACTGAAACTGAGAGGCAGCAACATCAACTCAGAGCATTCTTGGGGTCTCAGAAGAGGCACACAGTGAAGATATGCAGGATGCCTCCTTTTGCCCATCCCCAAACTGACTCAACATCTTGGTTTACAAATGGCAAACATAGCTCAAGCAGACAACTTTCAACTCACAATCAAATGCACATGTTTTTAACAGAGCTGCTCTGGCGAGTCACAGCTTGGAGATTTGAGGACCATGTGTTGAACGCCCACAAATTAGACAAGTTCAGGAATAGTATTTTTTCACCTATTTAAGAACACTGGGTAGAAATCAGACCATTTATAGTGTAATGTTGGAGAAGCTTCTAGGAGCTTATATATCAAGAAATTATTACGCAGATACAGCAACCATTATTTAACAAAAAATTGGCAACATCTACAGGATTAACCCAGGGTTTCTGAGGGGAGGAGAGAGTTCTAAAAATTTATCAGAATGGTCTGGACACACATGAACTTTCTCTGCCACATTTATAATTTTGTTTTCCTTTAAATGGGACTGGCAAGCTCTTTGACTAATGGAATGAACCAGAGATAAGCTACAAAAGGTTTAATAAGGAGTTCTCCACAATTTTCCAGCTGTGTCAGCACAATGAGTCTCACTGCATCCAACAAGAGGCATCTCTCAAACACAATCCAGGGCTTCCACAGTCAAATTTACTCTCTTCAAGACCCTCCATAACCATTAGGCCCTGGCTTCTGACTCTCAGCTCACCAGGGTCTCTCTGCCACAAAGGCTGATGGGTGCTGATGTCTATGGATCCCTTATTCTGCAGCTGCAAGACAGGCAGCACCAGATGAACCAGTCCACGGCCTCAGGCTGCCATCTGAGAAGGAAGCTCATACTGCAGCAGCCCCTGAAGCAGTTCAGACAACAGCTGAGCACACCTACCCTTCATCCTGTTAAGGTGTAGTACATGCAGTTTATACCTTCAAAGGAAGGAGTAAGGAAGTTTCAGAGCTGCCCAGGTCCCTCTGAATGGCATTACACCCATGTGGTATATCAACCACTCCTTCCAATTTGGTATCATCTGCCAGTGTGTGAATAGGGCACTGTCTCACCTGCAAAGTCACTAATGAAGCTGTTAGGGGTACTGGAGCCAGTATTTGCTCCCTACAGTACCCATCAGAGACTGGTGTCCAGCTGCACTTTGTGTCACTAATCACAACTCACTGAACTCAGTTTCAGCCAATTTTCAGACCACCTCACTGTCCACTTATCTAATTTCACCAGTTTGTCAAGGAGGATGTTATGAAACACACTGTCAAAAGCCTCACTAAAGTCAAGGCATCCAACATCCATTGCTCTTCCCTCAACCTCCAGAGAAGTCATCTCACTGTAGAAGGTTATTAGGCTGATCAAGCATGAACTGACCAACCCACAAAGAGCACTTTGGAAATCCATGCTGTCTACTCCCAATTACTGCTTTATCTTTCATATATTTTAAAAGAGCTTCCAGCATTATTTGCTCTACCACCTGCTCAAGAGATAGAGAAGAGTCTGGCTGGCCTGTAGTTTCCCAGATCCTATTTCTTGCTATTCCTGAAGACAGGAATGAATCCTGCTTTCCCTCCATCCACAGAAACCTACCTTGACTGACACAACTCTTTGAGGAGTTGAGAGTGGACTCACAATCACATTGGTCAGTGATGCATCCCCATCATGTCCTGTGGACTTCTACTTGTTCAGTTTGTTCAGATATTCCCTGTCCTGACTCTCCTTCACAGAGGGTAGGCTGTCATTGCTCAAGACTTTCCTATTCGTCTCAGATGCCTTGGATTCCAGAACTCAAATATCAGTACAGACCAAGGCAAAGGATACATTAATTACCTTGGCCTTTTCCATGCCCTTTGCCACCCACTGCCCTATTCAGCAGTGGGATCATGTTTTCCCTACTCTTCCCTTTTTTCTAATGTATCCTGCCTTTGTAACTCCACCCCTGCACGCTTGGACAGTCTCTGTATTCACACAATGAATGTTTCCCACATATAGCTACATGACTTTACAACAAACTTCTTTTTTAAAAAGCAAGGAACAGCGCAAGACATTTCAAATTTTCATTCCAGTTCCAGGGTCTTCAGTGCCACTCACCCGATCTGTAGCGCTCATCCCGTGACCCTGAGGACCTGCGGCGGTGATACCGAGAGGAAGAGGACGGAGTGACAGGAGTTCGACGTTCTTGTGGTAACGCCTGGTCCACCCCTGCATTAATGAAAACAAAACCAAACAGCTCATTCTGATTGAATTTTGGAAGATTTATAGTGAGGAGGAGTTCAGCATACACTAGGAGTAGAAAATGAACATTCAGTGCCTAAAGCGCATCGTGTCAACTGGTTTCACACTACTTGCCTCTGGTCAGCTTTTCTGATGTGGTTATTTTCCTGGTTCTCTCTAAAAAACCTTTTTTCCAGGGTCATGGACAACATAGAAAGAGCAAACAGACAGTAAGCTTGGCATTTTTTATTTCCACAAACAGATGACTTTTCATAAAGTAGTATTTAGGAAATATATTAATGAGCTAATAAAGGCAGACACCATTGTAATGGATATTGAAATTTCCCTGCAAATTGGTTCCAAGGAAAATCTCATCATCTAAAACCTCATCTGGTTGGATGGTGCTAGCTGGTGACAACACAATACTAACCTGTGGAAACTAGTTCCTGTGGGAACTATAGTAATATTTATAGTCATTTTTAGTTACCAATGGTCAGAAAGTAAACAGTAACTGCACCAAACCAGGCTGAAAATAGTAACCTGTTCCAGCAAAACAACAAAAATAGCCTCGTAAACCTGCAGCATTTGACTATGCTGAGCCTAAACATCCAGTATTTTAAGATTCAAACCTTTTATTAATCCGTTTTCCATAGTGAATTTGCTTTTTTTTTTAAAATAGTATTTTCTTGAAAGCTTCTTAAACTACAGTAGTAATATAACAGCAGCATCATATATAAGCACTTCTAGAAACTGATGTTCTTTGACAGCTTCCAGAGAAGAGTGCAGGCAATGACTTACACAGAAAAGTTCAAACAAACAATAGGAAAAAAAGCAAACCTGCATCTGTAATAGTGGCATGATATGGTTCCCTGCTTTCTTCCAAAGAAGAACCTGGGCAGACAAGCCCAGCTTAAGCATTCAGCTTGGAGCTAACAAAGCACAGAGCCTTGGGCATGTGATGCACAGGGGTAAAGAAGCAGGAGTACCAGACAAAGTTAAATTCTTTCCTATGATTTTTTGCCTTTAAGAAGTAGTTACACACTATGTGTAGCTGTAACAACAGAAGAAAAACTGGCCTCTTGCTCTTACGGCTCAAATGTAGGACTAAACTTGAAATTGGATTACACAAAACAATGTTTGGAAATAGACTCATATTTTTCAATTAAAACATAATGTAAAAACCCTTCACTACTATTTCTGAACAGTTCAATGCCAGCTTATTGGAGAGGGATAAGAGTTTACATTTGTGGAAACAAGAATTTTTATGTAGAATACGGACTAACCGAAAATCCTGTGATTACTTCAGTCAGTTTCAGTTGGGTTTCAATGGACTCTTTAAAAAGCATATTTTGAAAAAAGTTGGCATTGAAAATCCAGCTTCTCTCTTAAATCTCAGGATTATCAGCAATGTCAAGTCTGCTTTGATTTTGTGGAGGACTGGCTGGTTGGCTAAAAAACATGCTTGGAGTAAAATCTCATAGGCGCCTAAAAGACAGAATGAATCCATAAATTTTCCTCTACTCAGATTGTGATTAATAATTCACTCTCTTAAATCAAATAAAATGTCTTCATTTAACTCCTCTGTCTCCACACTATAGTACTGCATAGTTTCACTTGCTCTCCTTTCCCTTGATATTCTTTCAGTCAGATGAACCTGACTTCTAAATCACTGAAATAATCAAAAGGAATACTTTCTCCTTATTTTTATATATCAAAGTAAATGCTTTCTACTCCCTTTTATATTCAGATTTTTTCCTTCTTTATTTGGTCTTTATTGCTGAAAATTAACAATGCACAGTTAATAGTAAAACTAATTTTGACTGAAATTTTTCCAAAAATTATGTGTCAGTCTGTATGAGATGCTAAGCACCATTACTCATCTCAGTCCTTATTTACATCATCAGGAATGAAATAATTTCTCAAAATCACATATATGCACAAAAATCCTAAAAAACACACCCCAAAATTGTACACCTAACACTGATGCTCTGTGACAAGAGGTTTTGTTAAGAAATCAGTGCCACATTTCCCATGGCAAGTGACTTGTGTAGGGCAATGGCATGTGGAGAAAAACAAAGATAATTAAGATGTTGCCACTGTAGTACAACATCATGATGACACAGGAAAAGGCGATTAACTGCATCTTCCAAACAACAAAACCACATGCAATAGGCTTTAGAAATTAAATTGTGAGGAAAAAGCATCAGTTTCAGAGGTGCACAACTGCTGTAGGAGGGAGATTTTCCAGGTACACCTGAAAGCTATTGGGCAAAATACGTTCAAGCCTGTGGCTTCCTTCTCCTGGCTTAGTGACTGTCAGATACCTCAAGTGTCTCAGTCCCTTTTCTGCAGCTGTGGGCAGTACACAAACATCTTTTTCCAGGTGTAAAATAACCAGTGCACATAAGATAATATCAAACACTGACCCTGCCATGGCAGAAGGCAGCAGGACAAACTGGCCAGGCAGCACTGCTGCCCACTGCACTACCTGATGCTGCCAAGGGCTCTTCCCTCCCCAACTTCACTATGGAGATTCTATTTTTACTACAGACATGTAAGTGTCTCATCTAATCTTAAAACTGAGACACTTTAGCAAGTTTTATTTCCTTCTACTTTGTATACATGTGTTTGCTCTATTAAGTTAGTTCTGACCCAATGGGCAACATGAAGTTTCTTCACACAGTCAGCAGAGAGGGAACCCCAACTCATCGTCCTGCACCAGTAGTCATTTAAGGCTATAGAAAACTGAATCAGAAAATCAAAATGTCTTATGAGATCTGGGGGATCATTTGATACCTTTACTTCCCACTTGCCCATATATATAAAAACAGTGAATAAACTTCTACTCAAGTATGGAGCAGGATGTGTGAACTTGGCTCACCCATAACACCAATTAGGATGAGGCAGTTAATTGTGTGCTAAAATACAAGGAAAAGCACTGCATCAGCCACCTGTGGGGACACTTCTCTGTATTATGTTCCTCTAAGGTGAAAAAACAGAAAGGACTGCCCCACTTTGGGGAGACAGCAAGGAGCTGAATGACAGTTCTCTACTGAAGGGGCTGGAGCAGGAATTTGCTGGACTCACATCTTGGCTTCCTATGCATCCACTCGCTCCCAGGGCACCAGTAATGGTGTGAGACAAAGGACACAATAGCAAGAACCTACACACTGCCATTCCTGACTGATGGGTGGGAGTAAAAGCCATGCAGAATAATGAGTACCATGAAATCAGTGAAGTGTTGCCACAAGTAACAAAGCAGTGTTAACAGCTGAATTGTTCACCTCCATGAAGGCTCTAGCAGTATAGTGCAGTAACAAGAATATATATTTCCTCCCTTCTACTTCTGAACATAACTAAACCCAAAAAATTGATAGCTTTCACAGCCAGCGCAAGGGTCCACGAGTTAAGTGCTAATGCTTGTTCAAGTGCAGCTTCGCCCAGACACGTTTGTGAATTGGCAGCATAATGGCTTGAGAATCCATACTTGGATCGATTCCTAAATTTAAGGTGGTGGCAAAGCAATGAATGGCTTTCCTAAAAGAAAGGACTGTGTCAGGCCAGTGCCCTGTGCACAGACACATTCACAGTCACTGTCAAAGCAGCATAATTCTTAATAACGCCGTGGTCCAGCCCAGTATTGCAGCTGAAGCAGGATTTTAGCAGGTAAGCGTGATTAGAACTAGTGATTGACTCTTTGCTCTTTGCAAGCCATGAATATTTTCAGCGAAATATATATGCCTGGAAGACAGTTATTTTATATAAGAGGCTGCAAAATCAGTGCTTTATGGTCATCACAATACACACAGGCATCAGCAGGTGCACTGGAGCAAACAGAAGTGTTCCTAATACAAGCTAAAGCTCCTAATGTGGAATTCAGCTCGCAGATTAAGACACCTGTATTTGGGTGTCTACAAGAAGGTGCTTAAACTAAGCTCCCATTGTGAAAAACAGAGACTTAGACCAGAACTCAGGATTCTAAACAAAGGTGTCAAATTTTTTTGCAGATGTTGTGGACTATGATACCCATCTTGACCAGAATGGCATTGTCCCCTTTAAGCCCTGTTTTATGTGTGCTCACTCTGTAGATGTCTCAAGTACTGTAGGAAGTCCTGAACAGTATCAGACTTTCATCTTCAGGCAACTCCATAAGTCCAGTGAAGCCTTGAGAGCTGTGCAAGTGGTCAGTGGAGGTATCTGCTTTGGAATAAACTGAAAAGCTCTTTGGGTTTCATCAACTGAATTAACCATATCTCTTCACATAAGAATGGAAGCATAAATATAAAGTTCATAGGCAGACAACTTAATGCAGATATATCAATCCACAAATCCTAATCTGCAAGCTGGATCCTGTCTTCACTGCATTTGGCTAAAAATGCAAGAGCCTCAGTAAAGCTATTTAAGCAATACCACTGCAAGCTGGATAGCTTTATTTTTAAATGTATGGAAGGTACAAAACTGTCAGCTGGAAGCAGGTCTCACCTCTTTTTTTAATTCCACCTCCCCCTTCACCTCCTTGTTCTTCCTTTCTTTATTACTTCTTTTTGTAGCTAAATTGCAATGATATGTGCTGATAATATGGCAATAGCTGCACTGCCCTCTCCAACAGAGGACAATTGTTTCCTTAATGACAGCTGACATGTTACTTTGATGTATCTCTTATTCCTATGTCTGTGCCAAATTTTTGAATCTAAAAATATTTAAAAGCTGAAATGTCTAACTGACAAGAAATAGAAGGCATTCTTAGACAGAGGCTACATTTATTGTTCTAAAACTAACTTACAATGTGTGCCCCCAGGAGAGAGAGCTGTAGGATAAACCAAACAACTCCAGGGCCACTGGGAAGGAAGGCACACAGTGCTTGCAGTGCAGTTTTAAGAAACAGTATTTACCTTCCATTCATAGTATTTCCTGAGCTTCTATGCAATGACTGATGGCTCAGCTTTAAAAGCAAAGCCAGGTACGAACACACGGTGTATTTTGTAAACAGACTAAATGTCACACCATCCCCATGGAACTCATTACTTAGTGTGGCATTTCACTCTTCCCATCAATCGTACAACTAAGTAATGAATTCACTGGATAAGTCAAGGGAGAAAATGCAATACTTCTAACCAAAGACATCTGGGAAAGTGAAGCCACTTTCTGCTAGATAAATCTGGAAAAATGTAATTTCTGATTAGACTGGTTTAATTAAAAGTTTTTCCTTCACAGGTGAGCTTACTCTAGGTCTGATTTACAATAATGCACATATTTCGAATTTTCTTTCCTTATTAAAATTGCAATTTTGCCTTCCAGCATTTCCTTGAAATTTCAGTTCTAGTTTAGCATGGATATCATGGGCTTCTTTTTTCTCTCCTTTATCCCAGTGATGGTGGACATCACATTACTGTTCTGGTGCACATGTGATGTTTGATTTCCATTTTCCTTTAGACAGCTTCAGTGTTCCATTTGAAGGTTATTTTTGGAGAATATATAAAAGAAGACTACCTATTTACAAAGCAAACACATTCACCAATGGGCTGGTCAACTCCCACTGCAAACAAATTTGGGCAGCATTGTGAATTCCAGTAGTTTCTCACTTGGCAGTGGCACCCAGCTCTTCAAACACCTCCACAGGTTCCACCCACCTCCTCTGTTCCAGCACTGGTTAAGCTTTACGGCCCTCAGTGGAGTTCTTCCTTTCTACCCTATATCGTTCACCTCTGACTGAGACATTTTTCCTGACTTATTTGTCAGATTTTAGACCAACACTTTCATGTTTTCTCCTATGCTCTTATGTTCTGCAGATGTCTCCAGGAACATCAACAGGTATTTTTTTGGAAGTCTTCAAATTCTTTGAAAAACACACCAACTCTGACATGGACTAAAAATACCCTCCCCCTAAAAAAACATCAGACCAAGTGCTGAAATCACTACCTTCATTACTAACTGATTCTTCATGTACTCATTTCTTCCCTTGCAACCATTTTTTGCCTTATTGTTAGAGTGAAAATGGAAGGAAAGTAATTTTTGTTTTGTGTTTGAATAAGGTTTAATATTATGAAGTCTTGGTATAGGATAGGAAACAGAGATACCATCAAAATCCAAAGAATTATAAAATGGTAACTGGACTCTTAGCCATGGTGGCAAAACTGAAGCATTAACCATCATACTTTAAGTGATGGCCTCAAGGGGTACTTCTCAGAGGCTCTCAGTACCTTCCTTTTTATCCAAACCATGCTCTGCAGGCATCCGCCAGTTCAAAACCAAACTCTTTTTTAAATCCAAGACTTACTAGGCATTTGACTGTGTGCTGTAGTTTCTCATCTGTGAAACATCTGTCTCACTGTATCAGGGATGTGCCCACGTATTGTGCAATGCACATGCCTTTCAATGAGATCTGTTCCCACTTTGAAATGCCCCATCATGGTTATCCCTTAGTAAGATCTTTGAGAATTAGGAAGGCAGATGTGACAGGAATATTTGTCAGTATTAATAAAATGAATACATGACAGCGTAAAAACGTGATTTTTTCAGAATCATGTTTTGTTTAAACATTTCCTTGCAATCTGCAATCCAAATAATGTTCCAATACCAATAATGTCTGTGTAAGAAAAAATGAAATTGTAATCATCAAGTTTACTTGAAGTGCCCTAAGATTTAGCAGCAGGAATAGTTGAAAGTAAAGGCATGCATACATACACATAGAAAGTATGCAAATGTATGCACAGATAACAGATATATATTAATATGTGTCACGTTAATAAGAAAGGCTATGGAAATTGGTTCCTGTTATTCTACAGAAAATTGTTTTTTCATAAGGCAAAGGGATCTTCTGTGCAAATGTATTATCTTCTCTGCCATGCATAGCTTGAAATATTCCCAAGCTGGTGCTGTTGGGGCTCCAGCAGCAGGAGGTGCAGGGATCTGTCTCTAGGCCTGTGAAAGGAGCAGCAGGTGCCTTTTAAGCACCACATCTCACAGATTTATTACCCATGATAAATAAAGCACTGATGACTGGTCCACATGGTTACACTACAAATAGAGCTACACTGGTGGTACCAATGATGGGAAATTACAGAAAGCAATCTAGTGGAGACACAGCACTTGATTAAGAGAGAATGAACCACCCATGTCTAAACTGTTAGAAGCAATGCTTAATTGATAACAACATTGTCTCTGTTCTGTGAATGAATAATCAAATTTCCTGGCAAAAGACTGGAAGCAAATTGGGTAAAACCACAGCTTATGGGGGATGAAGGTAATTTACTTTGGTTTTTTTTTCTTCTAGGGAGGGTTTCTCTTTATAGTGTGCATGCAGTTGTCCATGTTATCTTACCCAGAACTGAATGATCGAATCAAGATAAAATTCAGAAAGTTATTTTGAAATAAATTCCTGTTTAAGTGGTTACTTCAGCTCTTGGCTGTCATGGCTCCTCTACAGAGGCAGTAAGAGAAAGGTCATCACACAAGAGGGACTGGGATATATGTACAGATATAAAGGTCTGGATTCACTATTATTTTTAGATGTCTGACACATGGGCATGCTAAGAAAAGAAAAACTACTCTGTACACAGAACATCTCCAGATACAAACCCACATCCTGGAAAGCATCTTGAGGAAACAAAGCTGTACTTTTGTCTCCCTGACTTAAAGCAGGTGGGGATTTAATGGGAAAGAGAAAGGGGGCTCCCCCATCCCTTCTCCCATTAACACTGCCAAATGCAGCATATCCGTTCCGGATTTCTGGATGTTCGACAGCCCGGCTGGAACAGTACAAATGTCCTTTGCATATGTGCAGTCTGTGCAGCATCTGGATGTGTCAGACCTGCTGTGCATGCACTCCAGAGTCAGCCTGCAGATGTGCAGTGGATCTGGCACATCCCCTGTGTGTCACTGCATGGCTGCTGTACAGCATGTGACAATATGCTCTCTGGGATTGTCCTGTCAGAAATGGGGAACCTAAGAGACAGCTCCTACATCACCTGGAGGAGCATCAGCCACATTGTTGCCTGGCTTTACCTTTCATTAATCCACTCCTGAAAAGTAACAGCTCTCCCTTTTTAAAATGACAGCATCCCAAAAAGCATGACAAAAAGACCATAGATGTATGTGTGATCATGTATGTCTGTAGCCCTTCTACTGGTTACATTTATCACATGGTTTTGCATCACTAATACTGTTGAACCTGAAATTGCAATTTACATTAAACCCTTCCCATTTTACAGAAATCTCAGGCAGAGGGAGTTGATCATGTCAGACTGAGAGTAGCCCTGAGTAAGAGGTGAAATACAAACAGTCAGAATCCAATATGGATCTCCTTCACAGTATTATAGCAAATTGGTTTGAAAATGAGTAGAGAAGGGTTTCTGAAGTAGATAATCTTTTTACAGGTATGCCTTGTCATGACAGAACTGCAAATCTTATCTTCCCTCCAGCCATCTCTTATCCCATGTCTGGACAGCCTGTGCAAGTGTGGACAAGCATGCAGGCAAGACTGTTGTGTCCTCCATGTGCCCACATGGTTGGCAAGAGAAAATCTGGTTTCTTGAGGGGCTGTGGATCCTCTGCAGCCTTGCTACAAATGCAGGGATAAAGCAGAATGCCTGCCACCAGCCACAGGGATGAGTATCTGGGAAAGGCACTGTTCAACAGGCATGGCTGGAGTCGTGCCTTGCCAGTCCACACTGCAGAGATGTAGCCCTGCAGAACGTTCTTCCTTTAGCCTGCTCTACCAGCCTGATGCCTGTTCCTAGAAGTCATTTTCCTTCTGAATAGCTTGGATGTGAGCAGAACTCAGGCAGAGACCTCTACTTGAAAACAGCACAGAACTAGGGATGCTTAGATTTTTACAGCTTCCTCCGGTATTTGGTGAGCTTGGGACTGTTTAGAGCTCTGTAAAAAGGCAGTGCCAAAACAGGAATTAGAAACACATGCCTTCTTGTGTTTCACCAGCTTATTATATGCAACCTCCTCCAAAGTATCCATGGTATGGAAGCTAGAAAGATGTTAATATGTTCAAATGTTACTAAGAAGAGCTACTCCTTCTCCGTTCCCATCACTTCACTCTCAGGCAGACAAAGTCAGAAACGGCCTTCCAGGTGTCATCCTTTGGTTGTCCTGCCTTGCAGCTGGCAGCCCCATGTCCATCCTACTGATGTAGGTGTCTACCAGAGGCTTCCAGATGAGGCACAGTTATATACAGATATGGACTGGAAAAGATACATTCATCGTGCTCACCAAAACGAAAATAAAAGAGAGGCCGGTTTCCTGCCGTGCTGGCTGCTCTCTCTCTAGCGGCCGCTTCCCGGATGTCACAGACACCAATGTTGGCAGTGCGGAGCATTCTTCTGGCAGCTCCTTCACTGTGTTGCAGTCTACACCGTACCGCGGCAGCTCCATTCGCTGCTGTAACAAGTTGAAAAAAACTAATTAATTCACGTTTAGTTTTTTAAATTTGTTACAGCAACGAGTGGAGCTGCTGCCCCCATGCAGTAGAGCACACACGCACACGCACGCACAGACACCACAGGACACCCACGGAGCCAACGCGGGTCGATGTTCCACTCTGCCAACATGGGCGTTAGGAGTGTTAGCAAAGGCGCAGCGGGAGGACTGCATGTCCCAGCAGAGGGGAAATGCCTTTGGATTTCCTTTAGTTTGTTGAACGCAGTCACAGAATGCAAATCCCTGCCCTTTCCCAAAGCCTCCAATCCCAGCAAAAGTCATGTCCCTTTCCATATTGGTTTAAAATATCTCTAAAACCTCTATTCACTTATAACACCAAGATCCAAGTCCATATCAAAGCTTGCAAATTCTTTCATTCCCCATCAGAACAGGTTACAAGAGAATTTTTTAGAAAAGGCTAATTGGTCACGTATGTGATTGTTGAGATATTAAGAGAGGCTTACAAAAGGCAGCAGCTGTTTTGTCATCCTACTGCTTCTTGGAAAGGATTCATCTCCCCTTTCCTAGTAAGCAGGGAATTCAAGCTGTTCAGATGAGTAAGGTCTTAAGAAGGATTATATCAAATTGAGTATTTTTAAGTTTTGTCCAAAAGGTAACACAACAAAACAAACAAAAAGTACAAAGACAGCAAAAGACCCAAGCACAAATAGTATCTGTTTCTGGAGGAAAATACTTTAATACAGTAGAAGCAGTGCCTTCCACTATAATAAAATAATCCATTTAGCCATCAGCTAAATGATTAAGCTTAATATATTTATGAAAAAACAGTGGACAATATTTCAATACTTTTTTTCTTGATCGTATTATAATCTTCCTTTACTTATCCATATTCCACATTCCTTGTGCAGGATTTTCCAGCAACTGGTTGAGCAGAAAAGGTTCGCTCCATTTTGTCCCATCTTTAAAAGAGCTCTGTCAGCTACATTTTCAATCATCATGTCTTCAAATTATTGAATGGACCTCACTGTAGGACTGGCTTACACAGAACCCTCTGCTTCTCCTTACAGTGCAAAATTTAAGTATCACAGTAGACCTCTTGAAAGGTAAATCTGTGGGAGTTCTCCATGTTCTCTCTTTCATCATTACATGCATATGAATCCCCAGCAGTTTCAGCCATGGATATTCTGGAGAAACAGCTCTATTTGCTTGCATGAAGAAAGGAGAGTAACAACTGAAAAAAATAAACAGATTCTGGTACCAACTGTGCCGCTGCATTAAGGTTTGCTGTGAGGCTCTCCATAACCCAGCAAATCTAAGCAGGTCTCATGAGAACCAGCTGTGAAGACTAATGTATGTCTGACAGTTGGGTTAGACCAATAAATACCCAGAAATTGAATAAACTGCACCTCTGGTATCGTAATTCTGTTGATTTGATTTGCTTCATTCTCTAACGGCTCCCAATGGTTCGGGAATGTCACAGACACCCTCAAACCAGGCTGTATCACTTCAGAAAGCAGAGGTGTCTGTAACACTGATCTCTTTTGTAGAGCTCCCACCAGTGGAGCAGACCAAGTGAAATCCAAAGGAACAAAATCAGCATTCTGCTATGGAGCTAGACTACATATATACAAACCTGACGAAGAGAGAATAAGGCAGTGCCTTCACACATCAGCAGTTTAAATAAAACCCCATCAATTCCACTAAAAAGGAAGGATTTTGTAAAAGAAGGAGAAGCTAGTGCCAAGGCCTGCAACAGAAACAAGGCTCAGAGAACAGCCAAGCCCAAGTGGAGCCTCTGTAAGATCAGTGAGACCAGAAATACACAGGCAGACTCCTCTGAGACCAAGACAGAAGAGAGGTCTACACCAATACCTACAACTGCATATTGAACTTCATGATCCAGTGCCTCACAAGAGAAAGAACTCTGGAAAGTTCTAATACATATATATGAAATAAATTCAATGAAGAAATATATTATTAAATTTAGTTTGAAGGTATTTTTACACCTCTTGGGCAAGTGCATGCAGCCCATCCCTTTAATACTAAAACCAGGCATGTATAAAAGGTCAGCTGCCCACACACCTGAAGGGTAAGCTGAGCTCTAGGGATATTGATGGTTTCTGTAGTGTCTTCAGAAGTGAGACTTGGACAGGAAACCCAGAAACAGAGGAACTTACAAAGATCCAGGGTTCTCTTCCACTCTTGTGCATACTTCTGTTCAGAAAACTTCACATGGCCGAGATGTTAATGAGTTAGGACATCACATTTTGCTTTGGATTCTTGCATTCCTTCCAACAAACAATGCCTCACTAACAAGCCTAGGCTGATTTAATTTTCCAGACATGACTGCCAAACCTACTCCAACGTATGTAGAAAATGTACACACACATCAAAGCGGACATATATATATATTAAAAAATACACATACAATGGATGAAATAAGCTTATCCTGCAGAACAATAGCTTTGGTTCTGCCACATATATTTCTTCAGAGATGCAGATCTCTACAGTGGCAACTACCAGTACACTTGACATCTTCATATATTGCAAGCACAGATACACATACCAGGAGGCTGTGGCAGGTAGGCCCCAATTAATTTTGATCTCTTCTTTTCATATCCCTTCTGTGTGATGTCACCTGCCAAGAAAACAAAAGAAAAATCAATAAGATGTGGATAAAGACAGTGTCTAGCTGCTTAATGGCAGTACCATCAGCTTAGCCACCACTGCACTGTTCCTCTGTCCTGACAATTAGAATGAAAAAATAAAAAGCACATAATGATCGTTCCACCCAGAAAAAGCTTAGTTTAGGCCAGAGCCATTCTGGCAAGTAAATACCCAACCTTGACTTATTCCAGCACCAAAGTCCAGCAGAACAGAGTTTTAAAACCATTTTCATGTGCTGCACACACAAGCTTTCAAATGACCTTCATCAGGTTAATAAACAATGGATTATGTAGAATGCGTGGGCTTGTAGTGGCTGGCAAAACACATTGCTGATTAGCATTTTCTATCATTAATGGGATTTTTCTAATCGAGCATGTAAGGCACAAAAGACTTGAAACTGCTGCTATATCATTTCTGCAATATAAATGTTTTAGCTAATTTCTGAGCCATACTGAGGAACAAAACCAAAACAAAACAGATCTACAATAGATCCACTAGAAAATAGTGCCATAAAGATTATTTGTCTGGCTTTCCACTTAAATATAACTAAATAAAAAAATTTGGAGACAAACATCTGTATTTCCTAAATCAATTAAAGTAACACTTCACTGTGTCTCAAGCTTCCCAACATAAGCTGTGGTTTTTTTAATATGAAGATTAAAAAATATTTCTCAGTAAAAGTCTTCTAACAAAAACTGACACATAATTAGTCATGCAGAGCAAAACAGATACTTTTAGTCTTCTTAGAGTTTGGGAGAAGTTTGGCACCACAGCAGAGATACAGTCCTGACTCTGGAGCTAAATACTGAATTTAATACATGCATATATGCTTGTGTTCAGCATAAGCTGCTCCAGACACTAAAAAGAGGGTTATCTTTTACAATTAAGACTTTTTAAATAAAAACACCACATTCCCTGCCCTTTCAGTAGGCCTATCTGTTATTGTGAGGCTCATCATGCAGCTAAAGCTCAGTTGCAACATTGGACTTGTATATTTGTTAAGGCTGAGGGCTTAGGAGGGTGGAAACCACAAAAAGGAGAGGAGTTTTGGCTGTAATGTCCAATGGGACTCAATGTGAGCCTGTTTGTGCTCCTCCATCCCTGTGCTCAACCTTTACCTAAGGACACCGTTTGCCAAGGGAACAACACATTCATTTCAATCCCAGCTGCTCTGGCAATTGGGTGCTAAATTAGCACCAATGTCTGCTGGTCTGAAATCAATAAGTAAAAAAAAACATCTTTAATTGCTATGCCTTGCTGAAACACCTTTTCTTGAGAATGGTTCCAGTAAGAAATAAGGAGGCAAAATTCTCCAAATCTCTCTGCCAGTGTCCTGAGCCAACCTCTCGCCCCTGCTTCAAAAACAGTCCATAAAATAACACCTATACTCTTCACTACCATATCTCAAACTACCCTACAAAAGAAGTTGGCTAAAATCTCTCTGGTTTTAAAGGAGGAGAGCAAGACTGAAGCACTTCAAAAGACAACATTCCCATATTTACGCAGGGAAGAAGTGGCAGACTTGGCAAGAGGTCCTAAGCCTTTAAAGTTCAAACCCACTGACTTTTCAAGCACATTTCTTCCCTTTTTGAACACTTCTGGCATGTGTTCAAGCTAGTGAAACAAGCTCCCTCTCCATTGTAATCATCAGTTTCTCACAAACCAGACACCAACAATAGATACCACTTCATTAAAATGTTTTAATGAAAAAATGTGTTTGCTTTCATTGGAAAATTATTAAATGTGAACAATTTTTTCTTTTAAACTGTTGCTAAACAAATTACTATTGACTTCCTGTATTCATCAACACCAGCCTCATGCATTCCAGACATACCCCAAGTAAAAATTAAATTTTGCTTTCTTATTTTACTATTGCTCATTTAGGAAAGCAGAGATACCCTATGGAGAACCATAGCTCCACTGTGGTATGTGCAAGCTGGCAATTCCATTTTAGATATGAAACTATTAAAAACAGGTGCTTGACTATTGGTTACTCTTCCACTCACATGGTAGTACCTACACATGCAAATCAATACCTCAAGCTATACATTCCAGACATGGGTCATGCAACCTGCACCCATTCCTGCCTTAAAGTTTCTTCCACTGGTTTACAAACCTATATTGTCCTTAATAGAACAAAATGACAGGAACAAGCAATTTCTTTGATACCAAAGTGGGAAAGATAAAAATCAAGTGTTATCTTTTGTCAGTAATAATCTTTCATTCAAATTGGTATCCAGACTCACTCTTTTGAAGTTCACCATTAAAGAATTATTCTGAGCAGAAACAATAATGATTCCTTCCCCCGACCACTGACTCCACCAAAAAATTACCAATAAAACATATTTTTGAGACAATTTAATATGAAAATATTTCAGTTTCCAGGAGCAAACAGCAAATTAATTTGGAATTATCACTAAACTTTCTATAACCATGTCCATCACTTCCCAAGTAATCAACTGTAAAAAACATGCAAAAGTAAAATATAAAATCTCCACCATTTTCATTGTAGCATCACTTTTATCATTTGAAGTGGAAGGAATTCAAGTGCATTACATCCTCTGGGGAAGTACTATGCTTTATTTATCAGGATTAATGCTATTTGTATTCATTTGTGTTTTTTCAGGTAGACTGAATTTAGATTATAAACAATAGTTCATTAACCATTAAATATTATGATGATATATGTAAAACAATTGCATTTCAAAGCTATGTTGAACTCATTGTGTAAGCTCCTAATATATACTAAGCACAGCTCACCAAACGTCATAAATCACCATTCATTCAGTTTTCTCAACACAATACTAAGACCTTTGGACTATGTCCTTCCTTCCTTTGCAAATGAATGTGATAATTTTACATCAATCACCTGAGGAGCAAACCCCTTTCCAGTTAGGTCCATCTAGCTCATGTTCTTCCACAGTGCAACACTGCATTTAGTCTTGGCTTTTGGAGAGTATCAACAGGATAACAGGAACTATACTTTCCTGCCCTGGGAAAAAAAGGTACCTTTCTGTTTTTAACTAACTCTACTCTTGAAAAGCTAGCAGACTCCAGCAGGGGAAAGGATCTCACCCACAATGTCCTTTGAGCAGACAATGCGTTGGATTTTCTACGCACTCTCCAAAGCCTCTGGAAATTTAGATCTCCTTGCACAGGGGACAAGGCTGGCAATGGGTTTAAGGAAAAGGCCAGGCCATGGATGGAGGGATGATGACAAGACTCCAGCACTTAGGATGTGCAGGAGCAGAAGGAGCACATGGCTGCAGGGCACTCTGGGGATGGGTGTCCCTGAGACAAGACACCATCACATAATGCCAGGCAGCTGAAGGGCGGCACCTCCATTCAGCAGCTCCCTGCAGGCCTCTGCTCTGCCTGCCTGTCTTCTGCCATGGCTCTCACCCCATCCCCTGGCCTTGGCTCTGCTCCCAAGTCCTCTGTCCAGCTCTGCTGCTTCCCAGCTTCATCCCACAGTTGGTCCCCAGGCCCTGCCCTCCTCCTCACTCCCCTCCCCGCTGCTGCATTCACTTCACTGCACCCAGGGATCTCAGCCTCCTGTTTGCATCAGCACCCTCCAGGATTTTTTCCCCTGACCACGTTGCTCTTTTCCTCCTCAACTGCACTGGTGATCTGACAGGTTTCCACCATGGGAGGCCACAGGTGTATTCCCTGGGGAGTGCTGTGCCCAAGGGTCAGCAGGGGAGAGCTAGGCACAAGCCTGAGAGACCTGAATGCACCAACGGTGAGCAAATATTACCCTGCCTTTTTCCATATATAAAATTGGCTGTCCAAGGACTGATGAACAACAGGCATGCAGTACAACTACCCTCTTTCCCCAAAACAAGTTCATTTCTATTGGAATAAGTCTTAAAGAGTCTTTCCAGCCACAAGAGGGAAAATGCCACATTTCCAATGAACAGGACAGAATGAACACAAGACCATCCACCCCTCCAAGGAGGAAGGTTGTCCAGTTGCAGATGATATAAAGGGAGCAGAGTAAAGGACCAGGACTCTGGCAGTCTGTAATCCCACTGCCATCTCTTTTATTTGTGATTTTTGCCCCTGCTTCTGCAGCTTCCCCAGCTGCAGATGGCAATGCTCTCCGACACCAGTGCCTGCAGACAACAAGTCTTCTGTTGCTATATTTAGCAAAGCCACGCTAGAGTGTATGTTCATTGGACTATGCTCATCACAACTGTTACTGTTTGCATTAAACCCTGGGTTTTCTTTGAAAATTAACTGGGTTTTCCTTTTTCCTTCAAAAGTGCTGAATTTCTACCTTGTTACAGAAACAATGGTCTAAAGCTGGAACAGGCGGGTCAGAGCAATGTAACCACAGCACAAACCTGTCACCAGCAAGAAAGGGACGCCAGGTAATAGAGAGCCCCTGGGAATACTCCACATTGGACAAGACACTTTGAGGAGCAAGGAATGCCTGTAAACGTTGAAGTGATTCTGATTATCCTATCCCCTTTTTGGGCCTCTCCATGAGTCAGCTCCATCCATGTGTATGTCATGTCCAACACTGAATCACACCTTAGAATGAAAATGAAAAGGCACATTTTGTAATTAGCAAATGATTGACTTCTTAACGTTTTGTTGAAGGGAAAGTTATTAAATGTGAAAATATTTCCATGTGACAATATCTGTGCATTTCCACCCTTCTTTAAAGCATTTACACTTTCAAAGCTGAGAGTAGATAGAAACAGTGGTACCACAGAAAAATAAGGTGATGTGCTGCTTTCATGAAAGTAAAATTCTTAAAGTTGATATGGTACAAAAGTTTCATTTTAAACTGAAATACCTATTAGCTGTTCTATTACCACTTCTGAAAACAAACACATCCAGTCCTGAAGAACTGCCACCATGATATATGAAGCAAATTTATTCAAAATTATTGCATTATACAGGGGAGGAAAAAGAAATAACAAAACCCAGTACAAGCTAAATTTCACATCTTTCTTTTTTCCTGGAAGATCCCAAAAATTCTTACTGACCTAAGGCTTTCACAACACAGCATAGGTAAAAAGCTCACAACAAAACCAGGGACCAAAATCACCTCGTTTAGTGCAGTGAAAACTCAATTTTATAGTCCATGATCTTAAAGCCTGACTGATGCTGCTGTTTTCACTACATATACATGTTTTCAAAATGAAATTTTAGGCTGGGACTTTGAATTAGTTTAAGGCACGTCTGAAAAAATCCACCACGGGAAATAATGCAATCAATAACTCCTCTCGAGCACAGACTAACACAGAGCTCGCTGGTGAGTGTCTTTCCTTTGCCCATGATTTTCTGCCCTCTAAAGATTCAATTTTCTGTACGACTTGTTTATTGCTGATGACTCAAATTCAGTGTCAGCATCTTGGCAAGAGGGATTTGAATGAAACAAAGCTCCTCATAAAGAGAACTGTGACTCATTTACTTCTCCCACTCATGATGCAGACAGTCTCCCTGTCTGGTCTCCCAAAAATATGCCAAGAGACAAAAGATTTCATTTTGGAGGGTGCAAGTACAGAGATACCAAAACTCCACAAATATATCATGTAACACGTACAAGAACACAAAAATATATCTCAGGAGTCATTTTCTTTTCCAGTATCTTTTAAAAATGATGTTTAACCGAAGCAGCAGCTTAGAAAACTGCTCAGAGCTAGGATGAAGAAACAAATGGCAAACTATGGCAGTGGGCAGAAAAATTAATGGCATCCCACACTTTCACTGCAACCAGTGCCATAAATTACAGAACTCCTTAAGTGCCTTTAAGGAGATTATGCTGTAGCTTAAAGGTTCCAATGACAATTTTACCCACCTATATCTGAATTCCGTTTTTCCCCCCAAGGATACATTTTGTTCTTGTTTGTTGCTAGCAAAGCAGAAAATGGCTGAATTTCAGAGAGAGATAAGGAAGAGTGCTCCTTGTGTACTTATAATATGAAGCTTATAATGTTTCCTAAAGAGGGTTCTAATTCAGAAGAAAAATATTTAAACAGATTATCCTATTAACAGAGAAGGTAAACTATTTTTAACGGGCTGAAATAAGAGATTCAAGGTCTTCTGAATTTTGAAAGTATTCCTGTTCAAAATAAATACTTTCTTCCCATTCTTTTGCTAGAGAAGTTAAATATCTGCTGCATAACCTGCCAAGTGCTTAGTTTTAATTCAAATTCTACTGTTTTAAAGAAGAATGTGAGCAGCAAATAATTTTATATAGAAGCCATCTTTTTGTATCTCCACCTTGAATCCCAGAAGACCCCTTCATGAGTTTCTCCACTTACATTCTGGTCCCAAAGTCTTCAGCACATTTTTCCAATACCCAAAATACTCCTGGGCTTCAAAAGAAAGAAAGAAAGAAAAAAAAAAAGCCGGGGGGTGGGGAGGATAGGGGGGGAATCCCCCAAAAGGAACCCCAAAATACCTAATTTAAGCCAATTAAAACAATCCCAGGGATTTTGTGACTCAGACTGTCTCAGGGCTGGGGAGCAGCAGTGTCTGCCAGCAGAGTGGCTCTGGGCCAGGAGCTGGGCGAGCTGCTGGAGCCCCCGAGCCTCTGGGAACTGTGTGGTCCTTGGGCATCCCGGAGCTCCCCTGGAACGGGGAATTTGCACGGCACTACTTTTATGGCCTGGATTACTGTAAAGTAAACAGAGGCTGGTTGAACAGTGAAGGTTTCCATTCTCAGTGTCAAGGGTTTATTTCATTATTTAAAGCTTTAACGAACACTTTATATAATGAAAGCAATCCTTGCCATTTTTGGAATTTTATGACTGTTAGGACCCTTCATAATGTTGTTTTCCTTCCTTTATTGCTTTATAAGGCTTATGGGGCACCCTTGAAGTGTATATCCTTTCTGCAGCTGCTGGAAGCTCATCTTTCATCTCTCCACTGGCTTTCCTGTTGCCTATGAGGCATTTGCCTGTTCTAGTTATTCTCCTCATCTCTAACACGAACGGTGCAGAGTCAGATCTTGCTCAAGATAAAAATAAAATACAATTCTGAAAAGCATGCCTAAGGAAACATTCCTGATAAATGTTATTTAATAGGCAGGCTTTATATTTCAAGTTAGAAATGTTCCCTACAGAAAGATAATTACAGCAGTAATTCCACTTATCATTATTCAGAATTTACAGTTCAGAGCAAATCAGACATTTCCATAAATGCCGTGCTGCGTACTGCAAATTTGTGTCTCAATTTTTTTCCCCAGCCCTGAAAATGCCTAGGAAAAAGAAATACAGCAGGAGAAGGAGGAGGAGGAATCCTAAAAGAGGAACATATAATAGATGTATAAAACAAAATACATATCCAAACAAGTCTGTGTGCATATTTGCTCCTCTAGGTAGAAAAGTATGTTCAAGGCTTTTCACAAGGAAAAACCTGCACTAAGTAGAATGGTAAAATTCGTTAATAGTGAAATTTCTTATTTCTGACACTTCTCCAGGAAGTAGCCTATGAAAATAATTCTCCTGCATGGAACCTTGTGCTTTTAACCATCTTTTCACTACTTTTGATGTTACTAAGTTTAACCAAAAAAGTGCAAATGGGTTAGTCTTCTTGGAAGAGAACACAAATCTTCCAAAAATCAAAAGATGTTTAAATCCTTCATCCATAATTTTGCTCCCAGTACATTGATGCACCACAGTATGACTGCAAATCTCTTCCCAAATTCCAATTCAGAACATAAATTTGGAACTCCTCTTTTCAGATGCTGGAAAAATAATAAAAGAGCTGCTTTTAGCTGATGTATTGCAGCATTCTCCCTATTGACTCCGGTTCACCATACAGCTTTTGTATTTCATATTAGTTATGCTAGTCAATAATAGAACTGATTCTACTAAAATAATGTTATTTTATCTTAATGTGGGTTAAAGACATTATGTTGATTTTAAAAAAAAGGTATTTAGAGCAGTTGTACTGTAGTATTAGAATGCCAAAATGTCCAAATCTCTTCCCACAGTTTTTTGTAAAAATAGAACCTCTTCTGGGGAAAAAAACCACAAAACCTCTTCATGCAAATGCAAATTTCCACATTGACAGCTGGATGCAAAGAGAGAAAAGCACAGATATCTTAACTACCATGGGAAAACTGAAGTAGGAATACTACATTTTTAAACAATTTGAAGACCACTAATAGTTGTGGAAGAATATCAAGGAGTTTTAAGTAGTTGTGAACAGGGACTGGAATAACCGGGACAACTACGCTGAGTTACCATAATGTCTTTAAAAATGCATCACTTGGGAGATCACTGAGCCCATTAATCTGGTCCAACATTTTGGTGCACCATGTTTTGCTATGTGACACATACCACTTTGAAGAATTAAAAAAAATAAAGTAATGATTTATGAAGGGAACATAAATGTCTTTCATGACAATATTAACCTTTTTTTCCCTGAAATGATGGTGTTTGGTTTACTAAATTCAGTAAATAAGTTATTCCCTGTACTATCACAGACTCTGTTGCAAGAAGTCAAGGATCATAAATGCCTATTGCCCATAAAAGCCTGATACATTCATCATCTGCTTTTGTACTCCCAACAGTTGAGAACCAACCCTCTCATAAGCTCCAAGTGCCCAAGGGTAAATAATGTGAACAATGCAGTGCTCCAAGAAGCCTCCAGACATCTTCAAGTTCTGATAAGCAATTCTCTCAACAACCTAACCCATACCCCTGCTGCCTTCATTCTTGACCCCAGTAACTGTAGTTCTTTTTTCAAGTTTTCCAACAAGATTAATTTACTTTAAAAAAAAAACAACCCAAAAGTATAGAAACACATTAATTTTAAAAGCATCCAAAAGGAATGACCTTCTCAGACACACAGTCCAACATCCTAGGCAAGAACAGCAGATCAGCGTGAACACCCTTGCTCTGATGAGCACTCTAGCAACAACATTGAATAGTTACCAACACCCTCTCTGTCTCAGTAGAGTTTTAACTATTTTGTGCAAAATAAAACTACCTCATTTAGAGTTCCCTTCTTAGAACTGAAAGATGGCTATCGATGGATTTACCTAAGAGGCGAGATTTTGTTTCAAACCTGGAGGAGAAAGGAAGTTTAGTTTTATGTGCTTTTACACATGCCCTTATTCTTCCGTTTTATTTTTGTGAGACAGGCTGGACATGGTACAAAGCATAGAGCAAGTCACATAAATTGAGAAAAGCCCACACCTCTTTCTACAGTATTTCTTCTTGGGTTTCATTTAGGTTCTTGCTATGACGGCTTTGATGGACCCCTCGTGTTATTTCACCTGGGAACACAGATTTCACTAAGCAGGAGAGCACTTACGACTTAGACACAGCAGGAGGTTGCATTCAGGTACATTTTATGAATCTAATCAACATCCTCTGATGCACATTCCACAGTCCAAATAATCCTAAGCAGGTGCAAAATTGTGTTACTCTCGTTTTACCTCTCACACAGTTGAAAAGTAAATCTGATATTACTGCTAGACACAGAAAACACCACACTCAGGAATTTCTGAACTGTAATACCATAGTATATAAATACTGATGTTGTCTTTCCAAGGAAATTAATTCATAATTTTGTGCCTCAGTATTTCACTTTAGCACGAGGCACCCAAAGCACACCATCTGCATTTTGCTTCTGTCCCACTGAAGGTCAGTGGTGAACTGCTGACTGGGGAGACAGACCACAGAGGCTGCTTGGGGACTGAACAGAGCAACCTGGAAGTGATGCCTTCCCTGAAGAAGCATTGTGGAGGGAAGGATTGTGGTTTTTTTTATAAACCTCACTGCTCACTTTCACTTAAGGAAAAAGAGACCTCCCATTTTACCAGCCTTATCTTTCAGGTCTTAAACTGTGTCAGACAAGTACATGGCAACTTCTGGGTAACTGAGTCCTGTGTACTGCAGAAGAGCTTGTCAAACACTCTCAGGAAGAACTGAGTCTCATCTGAAACTAAATTCAGCTGCACTCTTTTTTTTTTTTTTTCCCAAGCTGCTATAACATCCCCTTTACCATCCTGGGGGAATTTTTTCACTGATCTCAATATTTTCAACTTGAAATAATTATTTTCCATGTAATCCTATACCAGTGGCTTTCTT
Source organism: Chaetops frenatus (assembly GCA_013400775.1). Lineage (NCBI taxonomy): Eukaryota > Metazoa > Chordata > Aves > Passeriformes > Picathartidae > Chaetops > Chaetops frenatus. The sequence goes on from VZTR01008532.1 coordinate 64,017, forward strand.
GGTTCCTTGGCAGACAAACTTCATTTTTTCTAAAAAAAGTGAGCTACCTCAAAAAAGCAATAGATCAGCCAGTTTTGAAAAACTTATCTTATCAAAGTTAATTCAGGTTGTGTTTTATCAAGTTTAAATTTACCTCTCTGTCTTTAATTTTTACTTTTAGCATTCCAGTGCTGATATTATCTAGTTGCTTATTTCAGCAAATTTTTCTTCAACTGTTATTAATATATAATAACCACTACACAAACTGTTTCTAAAAAGACAAAGGCTTCCCAAACTGCACAGTTCCTGGAAGTATTTATTTTCCTGCTATCATGAAAAAACGAAACACTTATTTCTATTAATATGCTGTTCAAAGAAAACCCAGTGCAGATTTTAAAACAAATTTGGGACTTAAAACTAAGGAAAATGTATGCAGACCAAAATGATCTACCTATCCTGGTGATGTAGAGTAAATGAAATCTGTCTCTGGTCTCAAGAAATCAGAAAAATTAATCCTTGTTTTATAGCCTGCAAATACAATTTGGGCTGATATGTTAAAATGCATTTTGTTGACAGTCTATTTGATCCAACAGCCAGATATGATAAAACAAGCAGCTATTTAAAGGCCTTTGCAATACATGAACTGCAATTCATGTTAGTAAGACATCCAGATCACTTCATCTTTCCTATGTAAAAAACTGCATCTGGAAACTGTCACTTGGGTATTTCTGCATGACCCAGAGTACTGAAATTCCCCTTTCAAAAGAAATAACCTAAAATGCATTCATGTCATTTTCCCACTCTGTTCCACAAGGACCTCAAACAGCACGATGAATTAACATCATTTGATTACTCAACTCAATTCCAAGCATGTTACTAAAGGAACAGAAAAACCCAAAAGCACCTCACTGTTCTCCTGTTCTGTGGGCAAAGTGTTTGTCAAGCACTGGAAATATGCATCCTTTGACTCGAGGACTCCTATTACCCAAAGGCTGACTCAGATCCTACTCTCTTAGGCCTGCAAAATGACTTGAAAGGAAAAATAGTTTCATACTTCAATTACCTCAAGACACGATCGATGTCCCTGTCCTCCACAGGTTTCACAGTATTTGACAATTCCATCCTTTTGCTTGCTGTTGTTCACCTCTGAAGGCTTCTAAAGGTCTGTAACATTATTACAGACCTAATGTGACAGCTCATACTGATGCTGGCACAAAGCAGCTGTTCTCATAGGAGGCATTACCCTTCAGAGCCTGTGAAATACTTGGAAATCTGCAAGTCTCTGCTAGGTCCAGGGCACACACTTCCATGCAGCTGGAAAATCAGATCTCCATACTCTCATCCTTCTTTTTCTCCATTTCCAGCTTACAACTTCTTCTGATCAAGATATGGAAATTAGCTGTGGTAAGCCAGATGTGCAAACATTTTCTTTTTTCCTCAGTTCTGAGCTCATGATTTATTTCATACGTTAATGAGGTTATTCTGTGATTTCTTAGCCTTTTCCCTCAGATTTCAAAAAATAATAAAGTATTTCAACCCAAAAGAAGCCACTAATTTCACATCCTTGTTACATTCTTTCCTGCAATGGAGTCCTTTTCAAAAAGAAGCTGGAATTAAATCATAGCTATACTTACTAAAATAAAAGCAAGCACAATTTTACTGAGTAGTGTTCATTTTCACCTGTGCTAGAAGCCAAATCCTGCACTGCCTTTCTAACAGGCAGGCGTTTGCAAGGGCCATTTCCCACGATGAGAAGTTTCAGCACTTGAGTTTGGCTTTCACAGACAGGACTGGTGGTTTAGAAATTTTTGAGAAAGCCCATGAATGCATGTTTGTATCAATATGCCAAAACATACTCTTCTGCTCTTGTTCTCCAATTGTCATGCAGTGAAAAGTAGCTAATTACTATCACAAATGTTTGTTAATTCCCTGGTTTGCAGGAATTCCCCTCGTGGCTCGTTCATTTTGTGGATCCATAGGTAAATTGGCAAATATGCCAGCCTGGGGACCGAAAGAACACCTATAAGAAACCTCACAAAACCCTTTTGCTTTTACATTTATAATACAGTTATACTTCAGAATTGCCAATAAAGATTACTTAACATGCAGAAAACCAACAAGAGATTTGATTTAATAATCTGTTATTAAGTCCTAGCTGTTAAATAGCAGAGCCTGGGAAGATAGCCATCTTTTAAGAAATGAAGAAATCAAGAATTAAGGTAGGATTTACACAGCTCTACACAAAACATCGAATTTTCAGCATAACTCAGACAGCACATCCACCTAGATTACCTTGGACAGAAATGCATGTGACCAACATCACACATCAGCTATCAGCCTTTGGTCTTGTACTGCCACCCAAGATCCTCAGTCCTGCAGTTGTGTTCTCAGGCACCTGTTTGACCCACAAATGCTGCTGACCTGAGTGCCCCATGTGGGTGGACAACTGTCCACTTAACCCTGGCAAAACCACAGATGAAGTATCTGCTGAAGGTACACCACTGCTTGCTGTCCTACACAAACAGATCCAAACAGACCCCAGACTGTAAATCCACTTGGGCAGAGGAAAACATCATTCAGAGCAGCTGCTGGACCAGGGGCTGCTTCAGAAGTAACTTGATAAACCTGAGACACTAAGCACAAACCACGCCTTAGTTTTCTTCTGCTTATTTCTTACACTGACTTGATATTTTCCTCATTCCTCTCTTCTTTCCAGTGGACTCTGATGCTGTAAGGCCGTGCCAGAATCCCATTTTCAGTGATCTTCATTCTTATCTACATTCTTTTTTGCCTTGCAAATAATCATCTGCTCAGCTCTGCTTCACAGGTGTCCACACACTATCTGAGCACTGGCCAGCCTCACTCAGACCTGCAGACCCCAAAGCTGTTCACAATGGTTTATAAGCCTTTTTAAATTTACATTTATTAATGATCTGCACTCTCAGGTATTGCTAATCCTAACATCCTCCTGGATCAGCTGAGTCCAGCTAAGGCTTTCTATGGCCAAGGCTGACACCAGACCTTGCAACTGCTCCCCTCTGCACACAGGTTGGAAGTTTCACTGTCTGGGCCCACAGGAATTCCTCACCATTTCCATTTGATGTAATCACTACTTTATGACTTCCTACCATGGTAGCACTGCAAAGGCAACCTCCTCATCAGAACATCTCAGTTTTCATGGCAACCTTCATTTTTGTAATTCAAACAAGGACAGCATAACCAGAATCAGATGCTTTCTTTAACTAAAAGGTGATCCCCACTGCAGTTACAGAATTAAAATAGTGAGTGGCATCTGAAAACCTGTACATTTAAGATGGAAAGATGCATCATCTTTGTGTCTTTCTGAAGGCAACTAAGGCTTCTGCCACTTCTAATAATATCATGCCTTGGATGTCTAAAGACATTAATTTTCATGCATGGAAAAGTGTAAGAAACACAGGAATGATCACACTGGATCCCATCCTGTGTCAAAAATGGAGGAATGGTCGCACTGGATCCTTTCCAAAGCTCTTTCATGTCTCTCAGCACATACAGTTACTTAGAGGCAAAGTAAATAAGTAAGGCAAAAAGTTTCAAAGAGAAAGTGTTAATAATCTACCCTCTTTCTCCTCACAGTGTCATTATATCAAAAGCTACTAGAGATTCACCTAAACCTCAGAGCACAACATTGCACAAATCACTGCCACAGCTCAGAGTACCTTTTGCCTCCCTAGGAAAACTGGAACCCTGTTTTGAATCTTGCTGAAATCTTGGCCTCAGTAAGTTTCTATGAAGAATTAATTCCACAACGCAATTACTCTCAGTGTGAATTTGCCAAGTTTTAAGTTATTTAAATATCCCACTACCCTCTGCCATGAAAAGTTCACGACATACCTTCTCTGCAGCATTCGTTATTTGACACACTTTTGTCAGTTCCTCCTTGCAAGATAATTAATTCCAGGTTTTCAAGACTCTTTGGATACTTTTTTTTTTATGCTGTTCCTCATTCTCACCCTGCTACCACAGTCACAGGCCAGTTCCCTTTCTGGTATTGCAAGGCAGTGGCTGGTGAAGGGAGAAATACTTGGATTGTGCTCCAGCTTGGGGTTTCCCAGTGCTCCCAGTCCAGGGCTCCCAGCTGCCAGTCCTGTGCAGCGCTGCCCACATACCCCAGCTACTGACACCCAAGTTCACATCTCTCCTCCAACCCAACTCTTTCCATCTTGAAAACTCTGAATACACACCTTTATCCCAGAGTCAGCTCTTACAACCTCTTATCAGCTCCCAAACACAGAGATCAGCTATGTTAAACTGAGGAAACTCAACAGATCTGCTTTTGTAGTAAGGTGGTCCAAGGTCAGAGGTTTAAAAGGAAAATAAAAACCCCTATATCGCACATAGAACATGTTTGGAGTACTTCATACATCCAAACAAACAATAAAAATAATATGCATCATTTATTTCTGTATTATGGAAAGCTTTCCTTATAATGCTTGCAATTTCAGTACCATCAATCATTATGTCATCACTGGGACTGAGTTTTTCTGTTGGATTTTTTTCTGCTTTGTATTTCCCCTCTTCTTTTACTTGGCTGCCTAGTTACTTACTGGTGTAAAAGCCACATTTTTTTCAGGATAGCACAACTTCTCTGTTTTTTTCCAATGAAAAATTATGCTGCCCCAGAATGCTCTCTGGATTTAAGCAGAAAGGTTTGAACATCCATGTCAGTCTAAGCCTATCTCGCTTGAGAATATTAAACCTGGGAGAGTAAAAGGGTTGAAAGGATTATGAAGACAAAGACATATTTTTGCTTCCTCCAAGGTAGAAAGAAGACTTTAGCTAATAAAAAGAAGAATCTCCTTTCCACTTGTTTCTAGTTAGGATTCTGTTCCAAATCTTTCAAAAAGAAAAGTAACATCACAATCATCACAGTCTTACTAACCCCTTGCCTACAGCTTCTCTCCAAAAAGTGGTTTAGGTAGTGGCTAGTGTGTAAATATTTCTAAATACCCTAGTGGCTAGTGATTTTAAATCTGATATACACATACAGTTTCCTTTTCTCTATATCTATGAAATTTTATATATATATATATATATATATATATATATACACACATATATACACACACACAGATAAAATAACAATATAAGTAACTGAAACTAGAGAATCATGAGCTGAAACCAGAGTCCAAACTCACCAACAGCACATCTTCCCCCCAGTGACTATCAATTTTATCAATTTACTTTTTGTTTAGGAAGCTGGCAGAAATGGTCCCAGGACAGTTTTAAGTCTAAAAAGCAATGTAGTCAAGCCTCTACACCCAAAATATTTTCTGATTTCTTTAGACATGGCTACTCCTATGCAAGAGTTCTGCATGAATACAGGATTACTGTCAAAAAATCAAATGAAAATGTTGTATCAATGAGTGCCAAAGTGAAATCAGTACCCATCTCAGCAACCTGGAGGAATAAAGTCCTTCCTTTTTCAACTTGCATTTGCACTGGTATTTAAGCACATAAAAGTAGAAGTATTTGAGACTTCTTTTGCACAAAATTATGATACAACATACAACCACTAACTCTTTGGGCTCATAAATTCTACAAGGGATCACAATACAAGACCATATTAAAGCTGTAACTGGGGCTGTGATCATAGGTACTCTACGGGCATGTCCAGGTGAAACTGGCCAATGCTTTTAAAAATTTGGGCAAATTCAGGAGTAATTCAGGAGTAGCTCTGCAGGTATCTTTGCTTAATAGTGGGCCACTGTTGGTAATAGTTGACTAAGGGAAGGAACATGGGCAGCCAGGATGCAAGTAAAAATTTTTGAAAATATATGTATTGACTACAGTGGTGTTTTTAGGTTAAGTTCCCATTTGCCAAAAGAGCTTATGTATGGCTAACAGCTCCTAGGAACAAACACTCAAATGTCTTTCTTTTAAATTACATTAATTTACAAAACTACTTCTGACCAGAAACCATCATGGTGTAGTGCTGCCCTATTCTGTAGTTTCAGGTGCACTATCAGAGCCTGGAACAGCACTTTTCTCTGCAGCTTTTAAGTACCACTGAAATATAAATAATGCGTAGTAACAAGCAGCGCATTTATACCTTCACCATGAAAAAACACTTGCCCTGAGTTGTATACATAGGCTGTGTATACATTTTTACTCTTTAACCTCTGCAAGCTGTATGTCAAACAGCCCCTTCAAAAATCACAAGTTTTTGCAAAGTCAGGCACTGCATAATGGCTTATTTCAGAAGTTACACTCTGCATACATATGTATGAAGAAATCGCAGGGAAAAAAAGCAGCTCAGCTTATTTGTCTTTTGGTCACCTAATCAAAAAGGTGATTGGATTCATTTTTACCATATCAATGAAGTCACTGGAGAGCAATCACAACTGTTTTTCTGTGTGACAGATGAATGACCTTTGCCATGGCCTCAGAGAAAGACAAGCCCATGTTTTGTCCAGGTACACCAGGCCACAGTTCCTTTCTGCTTGCACATGTAGGGAATATCAGATGTGCTGCAGCAGTACTTGCTCTCTTTCCTTTCTCACAGTATATCAAGGGGCTTATTTAATTTCTTTCATAGGAGACCAGGAGGACACTAGCCAGGAAAAGATGTAAGATATTAAGGATGCTTGCTATGCATGATCAGAAGGGGATACACAAAGTATCCTTTATTTCCCAAGGGAAATCACTGCCCTAATGCAGCCAAAGTATTTAACACTACAACTGAATATTACAAGAGTGGGACACAGGCCTTGGCTAAAGTACATAAAACCCATACATACATCCCTGAAATTCAGTTCAGCAATTTTGTTGGCCAAAGAGTATCACAGATTTATCTGAAGCTACCTACTGCCTTTCCTCCTCCAAAACATTGTCATTTTGTGAATTCTCTTTCCCAGCAGAGTCAATTCAATGCACTTTATTCAGGACTATACCACCTACAACTTTACAGAGTTGTCTCTCCTTGACCTTATCTCTTTGTCCTACAGAAAATGGCACTGCTTGCTTTTATTTAAGAGCCTGGCAAGTCACTGATGGAGCCTCCGTGGGTCCCAGAGATGTTATTACAATGGTTTACAGAGGATTCCCATACCCAAACTTGCAGGCAGGCACTGCTTTCAATGACGAGGTTTCCACACGGAGCTGCACCTCAGCGACCTGAGCGCCCTGTGACCCTTTCTCCCTTCCATCTCTCTCCTGAAGCAGGAACCTTGGCAGCTCTCTCTCCTCACACAGGGCATTGCTAATACACTGGTGGATCTTCAGCACTGGATTCAGCAGGTACTGCTCCCACCAAGAGTGTTTACACAGTCTCCAGCAAATCTCATTGGCATATCCTAGAAAGATTCCCAGGTAAGCAAGCCAATTATTTATCTGGCTACTCCCCAAACATAGGACTAACAGAATCTGGTAAAACTTGGAGTGCAGGCTCCTGCAAAGCTGTGGGCTGCACTGGCTATCTGAGAAGAGTGGTTAACAGAATAATAGAATATATATTCATTATATAATAATTTTAAATCAGAAATAAGCACATGAATACATAATCAATTAATACGTTACTTGTAATAACTGGAAATAAGTAAAACAATAACTAGAAATCTCTGGTACAGCTGTCAAGACATTGAGCAAGCCTAAAATATAGAGCCATAGTAAACTTAAAAATTGAACAAAACTACCTTGAGTTCTAGAACAGGGCGGGAAAGGGGACATGGGGAACCCAGATATAACCTTGGCACCCAAATGATACTTGGACTACCTACAGCTCCTCCTTTTAGCCTCAACCTGTTCTCTTTCAGCTACAGGCAGATAACTTTTAGCAGACCCCTGCAGTACCCTAGACCCTGCTGAGAGGATCAGAGTATCCTAAATGGGAAAAGACCCCCAAGGATCATGAAGTCCAACTCCTGGCCCTGCACAGGAGTGACCCTCCTCAGGCCCTGTGCCTGAGAGCATTGTCCAAACACTTCTTAAACTCTGTCGGGCTGGTGCTGTGACCACTGCCCTGGGGAGCCTATTCTAGTGCCCAAAAACCCTCTGGGTGAAGAATGTTTTTCTAATATCCAACCTAAACCTCCCTGACACAACTTCAGGCCATTCCCTTGGGTCCTGTCACTGGTCACCACACAGAAGAGCTCAGTGCCTGCCCCTCCTCCTCTCCTCATCACAAAGTTGTAGACGGCAATGAGGTCCCTGAAAGACATTAAGAGCAGAACCCCGCTGCTGCTCCCTTCTGAAACACAAGACACAAGGATCAAGACACAGGATGAAGTCTTTGGTTGTAGCTGAGAAAAAATGAGTTCCACGGGTAGAGAGTTCAGAGGAGTGAATGAGATGGATTGCAGATCTCTGAATATCAGCAAACAATATTTTTCCTCTATTGTTCATGAAAATTCAAGGATGCAAAGCAGTGTTACCTTGAACAACATTCAGGCTGCCTGTGTTCTCATTTATACTTCCTCTTCTTTCAGCCACAGCTTCTGTTTCTTGCAAGCAGCAATCCCAGTATGAATTTTTTAAAAAAGCCTCTGAAAACTCAGTTTTCTTAATATGGTTTTGTAGTTACTTCCATCTGTAATTTGCTCTCACAGAAATAAATGCTAACGTGCTTGGAAAATGTGACTTAATTTTGTGATGTGAATGAGCTTTCCTGTGCAAATCTCTCTATACAATTTTATGTTATTCTTTCTAAAAACCAGAAATTACTACTGCATTCTAGCTGCAGTTTCAGAGTGAATACCGAGATTTATACTCAGAGTTTTACCATGGCATTACACAAGGGAACTGCTCTAACTTCCCCTCCTGCATTTACTAACAACAGAAGTGTTTTGTTCCCACTACATTCAGCATTTTAGATGGATGTATTTACTAACCATAAAATAAAGTAATTGAAACACTGAATAGTGAACAGACATTTCCACATATTTCCCAAACCCATCTAAGAAATCCTTGGTCATTGGTGCAGAAGGCTTTGACATGTTACTTATCCCAACTTTATCTCATAAGAAGGAAATCAAGGAATGTGATTTATCCCCAAACTCCCACATCTCTGACATCAACCACAGGCAAGTTGATAGCAAGTCACTGCTTTACATAGATCTTCCCAAAGAAAGAAGAGGGAAAGTCAGAAAAAAATTAATGATTCCTTGAAGGAGAGAACTACACCACAAGTAATTACAGAGATATATTCATTTCAGAAAGCAATACTACAGAAAGATAACTTAATAAAGCAACAAAATCTGAGATTTTGCCTTTCTAAAGCAACAAATACAGAAACTATTTCACCTGCTTTGCTTATATAGGTCCTGCTATTTGGCATGGGGATGCAGCTTAGATGAAATGGTTTCTCAAGGCACATACCACCCAATACTGCAAAAGCCATGGAAATTACAGGCTCCACACATCCCTCTACCCACGTATCATTCAGGTAAGATGTGCAGTAGCCCTTGTCTCCTTCAGTTTGAGGCCACTGTGCAGGATCATTTGCATTGCTATTCTGTACAAGACAGTAGCAATATCTCAATGCAAATGTTCCCATGTAAAATAGTGAGCACCATATCCTCTTGTTAATACTTACTTTAATACAGGAGGAAATAAAATAAGTGTGACTTGCCAGAAGTCATGTAGAGTCTAAGGCAGCAGTGAGAACTGAAAGCAAATCTCCAGGTTGTGTATTACCCATAATATCAAACCACCCCTTAAAAAAATATAAAATCTTTAAGAACATGATGTTTTTCTTCCCTTCTGATGATTAAATAGATTCTGCATTCTCTTTTTTTTGCTTTCATAGGTCACCAGGCTACACAAACAGCTTATTCTGTACATGTAAAAAAGGCAGCTTAAAAACACCTGTTCACGTGGGCTGGACTGAGACTGTACATCTCTTTTAAGTACAGAGTACAATTATCTTTATTATCTACATGATCATTTTGATTTGTATCGGACAAAGCTTTTCTGCAGTCCTGGCAAGGTTAGTTGCATATCATTACCAGCTCACTCATATTTTTTGTCCAGGAAAAGCTATAGGAGAAAATACATTTGTGAAACTTGCATCTTCTCTGAAGAAAAGCAGAAAGGACCTGTCCCAAGAGGTTGCATTCAATCATCTCCTCCATAGAGAGTAATGTTCAATACTGACCTGTTGTAAGCACCACAGTCAGACAACAGAACATTAAAACAACAGGAAAAATCATCCTTATTCATCTCTTTTATACATACTGCAGTTCAAGGAGATAAAAATGTGTGAATTATTTGGATTAAGCCTGTAAAATATAATTGGAAACAACCAGAAGCCAAAAGCAAACAGAGAGCAGCATTCATTAGTAGAGATTGCAGAACCTCAAACCAACATCATCATAGAAATTCATGGTGAGCCCCATCCTGCAGTGCACTTATTGAGTCACCTCACTTTAGAGAGGATGTATCAGGCAGACAGTGAGGGTGAACAGATCTGTTGAAACACTTCTGTATATTGCAAATCTATGGAAACGTGTTCCCTCCAGGAGACAGAATAGATTTCCATATAATCATGAATAGCAGATACATGGTGATATAATGGTTCCCCATTTAATAAAATAGGAGAAATAGTTACCCCAAGTAAACTACTAAGCAGCAGATTTAAAAGAAACTGAATAAAGAAGTACTTTTCTACATGGCACATGACTCCCATATGGAATTGACTGCTCCAGCACACTCTACAAGGTAACAGTAAGATTAGCTGTAAAAAGGGATCTATAGAAAAAGGAGGTCCAGACACATGTTGGACCAGACATAAAACAACTTATGCCTATCACTTTTAGAAACTAGGAGGGTCTGTGAAGGGCAGAGTAACATCATACCTCACTTGAGGGTTTTTCCCCTAATCATCCATGCATAGGTGGTGGGTGATGCAGCACAGACAGGCTGTGCTGCTGAGGTGAATGATTTCAGCAGGGCACTACAGCTCTTGTGTGGAGTTCTCAGATCTCCTGGCTTCTCTATTGAATCTGCTTCCAGCCATGGGCACAGTGCAGAAACTGCTGTCAGCATTGACTCGTATTCTCCTTAAAATGGACAGAGATCAACTGCCATTGACAATGAGCCTTGTCAGGAAACCAGCAGAAACCAGCAGCTCCCAGCAGCTCCCAGCTGAATCACTGCTAATTGCATCTCAGGTACTGCCTGGAGTGCAAAAGAAGGTTATCACCTCGGGCCTCCTCCAGCATCTCTCCTTATCAGTTAGCATGTGTGAGGACAGTGGGGGGAAAAAAAGTCAGGTGGCTATGTGGATACTGATGTCAAACTGCCAGGACACAGTTTAAGAAGCAGGAACAAAAAGCAGTCTCTTTTCTCTAGGTTTTCTCCATGAGTGAATAATTTCTGCTTTCTCTTTGGAGATGATGTAATTCAGATTTTCAGTCTTCTAAGAAGTGGAGAGTTGAAGGGACATATCCTATACATGTCATTTTGGGCCCAGTTGTTTCATTAAGCAAGTAGACAGATCATGTTAGTTGGGCACAGGAATTCCTGCTCTATTTGTGTGATTTTTGTTTATGCATGCAAAGCACTAGCATGGGTGAATTAGCTTCTGGCAAATGAAGGAGAATATAAATTAAAGTACGTATTAATCACACACTTTATCTGCAATCTAAACTAGCAGGTATTTTCATTCTATATGTGAACATATTCTTGAAGCTGCAAGATAGTAATTTAAAAGACAAGCAATTCAAAGCTTCCACAGTTGACATTGCAGGTAATGAGATTTTTTTTCCCTGACATCTTGTGTTTCATCTTAGCTCACAAGTAAATTATTTAGTGTATTTTTAAATATATATATAAGCATTCTAAACACTAAGCTGTGTGTGACCTACTTTTGAGTTTTCAATTAAAAAATAGATATTCCAGGGAAAAAATTTCCTATGCAATCATCAGCTGAAGGAAGTCGATTTAATCCATGAAACAAAGACTTGTGAAGGTGAGACACATGCACCAGTAAGCACAAGAAATCTTTTGAACTGCAGTTCTAATTCAGAGAAATGAGTTTTCAATTAAAAAACAACATTTCCCATGTGACTCTCCCAGTCACTAAGGCACATGACAGCTTCAGCTGGTCTCAGTGTGGAGGCTGTGACAGGTCACCCCACAACGGGTGTTGAATGTGCAGCTCATATATAATTGGCTGGATTGTAGGGATTTGCATATACATAAAATACAGGCTGATGTGAAGACTTCATCAGCATGAAATGGAGGTGGTTACATTCTCCATGCATGACCAAAGCTGTGAGGACAGGCAGACTTTAATGTAATGAGAGTTTTTAACACTTTGATCACCTCTGCTGAGTCCATAAACAGACTGATAGGACATCATGGAAGTCGAATTATCTGCAGGTTTTACTACCACTAGATGTTTACCATGTCCATGCCCTTGTTTCCTCACACAAAAACAAAATATAAAAATCAGCCAATTATAAAGAATTTTAAGTCTGTTGGAAAAGAGACCAAGTGGTTAACTTTCAAGAGGCTTCTAAAAGACTCTTTGAAGTCTCCATCCATGGCAGCACCTCTGAAAGCACACCCATGGGACAGGGGAAATGACCACTCTGGAGGGAGAATCACCCAAGGGACTTGTCAGAAGATTGTAATGTAAAGAAGAAGGAAAGAAGGTAGTTAAATACAATTAAGTCTCTCCTTCCTGCTGAGCTTCAAGATGGCTGAGGATAAGTCCCAGACTGCCTTTGAAATGCTCACACACAGGATGGCTGGTACAGGTAGTCCCATGTATGATGAAGGCAAAGTATGCTGCTTAAACCACAGAATTTAGAAAACTGGTAAGAATTTATATTGGTGTTTGAGCAGGCAACACTGAGGAAGGTACCATTATCTCAAGCAGGCACTTGGAGCCCTGCAAGGAGTGCAGAAGAATGCAGATATGACAAGGAGAATTCTTCTCTTGTTGCTTTACACAATCCACTGGCATGGCTTTTTCATCTCCTGGAGATCCACAAGCCTTCACATCCCCATGCAAATGTACTCCACTCCTACAAATGAAGCACGAGTTCAAGTATTGCATGGCAGTCCAGTGCCCACACTGTGAGCTGCTGAGGGCAGAACTATTAAAAAAGAGGATCTATAATATTTTTTTATAATATAGCTTCATTCAATTTTGTTTGCCGATCTCTTTTATGTTTTACTTGAAATCATAAAATACAAGTCACAAAAGCAGAGGACAACTAAAGTAAAATGAAAACTACAAATGTGGCCAAGATCAAGAGAGTTTGATTTTGTAAAATAAAGACAGAAACCTAAAAGCACAGTCCTGGGTTTTCCTGGTAAGAAAGTGAGTGATTTTCCAGGCTGCACTGGATTTAAGATTTTAACAAAAATATGCCAGAAAGCAGGAACAAGGTTACAGCCAGGAACATTTAAGTTTTTATGCAGGCAGAAGAAAGCTATAAAGCATAACAAAAGATTTGTCTAGAGTGTTTAAAATGGAGAGCATGCATTTATCAGACATTGAAGCATGATTTCCAGCCTACACTTCAGAAACAAAATGGTAAAGCACTTCCAAAATGTCTCACAACTAATATCTACCACGAAACAAAAGGTGAAACCCTGTAAAGGTTTCACACCCTCTTTCTCTGCATCTCTGAATCAAAAAGGATGGGAAGTTATTGTAGAAAGACATTTGTGTAAGTCATTAAAATAAATGTTTTAAATGCACTTTGTTGCGTCAATGGTTTCAGAAACTTCAGAAGTTGTTTGACCTCCCCCATTCCTGTGCAAGACTAAAATAGAAGCTTACGGATTCTGAGTTGTCTCAGAAACACTATTTTACCCACACAATTTCTGCCTTTTCATTGCAATGCAATAAAAATGACCCTTTAAATATTAGATAGAAAAGATCTAATAATAACAACAATAATCAAATTGAAATATAAGATTGTAATCTAATAAAATAATCTAACAGAAAAAGGTGCAAAAGTATTTCAGATAGTCATTAACCCTTCTTACAAGTCACTGCAATAAAGTGTTAAAATGGGAACACATGATGCAGTTTTACAGGGTGAAGAACTGCACCCATGCCAGCACCTTTTGCAGACAGAGAGGACCATGGAGTTGAAATGAAGCCTGGGAATTTTGCAGGGGGAAAAGAATCAACCAGTGCACACTGAAATTAAAAAATAAGTCTGTGTGGTGTGCATGTGTTTACACACCTAAAGCTCTAAGATTGCTTCAATGGATGTTCGAAACTACAATTTCACTTTGTCCCCGGCAGCGCTGAGCTGAGAGCAGCTCTGGGTCCCCTTCCCACAGTGACAACCCTGGTCCTGCCCCACACCAAGGCCTCCCAGTGAGCCAGGCAAGCACTGCCAGCAGCCTTTGCTGCCTGCTGAGTGTGCCCACATGTCCTGGGAATTCAAACTAAGTAAGAAGTTTAGTGCACTGCTTGTGCCTGCAGCGGGCAGTGGCTGTGGAACAGCAGATTCCAGGGTCAGCTTAGGGCACGGGCTGCGGCGTGGGGCTGTCAGTGCCAGCTGACAGGCTCTGGCACAGGATGGCAGGGATGGCTGGGGCCACAGGGCTCACTTCCACCAGGCACTAGGTTCTGCTCCCTCAGCACCACCCAGGCTTCAGGGTACCTGTTTTGTGCCAGGGTACTTAACATATGCACAAAATTTGTTCTTCACCCTTCAGTGCAGCCCTCGTGCTCCCACCCTGTGACCTGGTGGAAGACCAGCACACAGAGACACAGATAAAAACAAATAATTCCAGCATCAGGCCAGGGAGGACCAAAGGAGCCCAAGCACCACGTAGCAGGAGATGGCCAGAAAGCTCCAGCAGGACAGCCCCTGCTCCTGCCAATGTTTGCCACACAGGCAGTGTTAGAAAGAAGTGACTATAAATTTACACTGTTAACATGGAAATTTCCCACAGCAGCTTTTACCACAGGGTAACAATAGGGTCCTATGAGAAATTAAAGCTTATTCGAGCTGGGTGATTTCCCAGTTCAGAACACAATGGCCCCTCTTCAGCAAAGGCGAGGTGTAATTTGATGTTTTTGCAACCAGGAAGGATGGTCCTTTCTCCAGAGCCCATGTGTAACTGAGGGCATGACTGCCAGGGGATGCAAACAGCCCGGCAGGAGCACAAAGCTCCCTCCATCACACACAAGGAGCAACCTCGAGCCACAGGCTGGACAAACAACAGCTTCTGCTCAGAAACAAAGCCTCCTTCATCGCCCCAAAACTGACGGCTCCCTGTGACCCGGCGCAGGTTTCTCCCGGGCTGTCACATGAGGCAGAGCCCCAGTGTGCCCATTGTTAGCACGACCTTTCCCAAACAGAAGCCCAGTCAACTTGCTGGGTGTCCAGGTCGGCTGCCTTTGCTGAGGGCACGGGGAAAACAAGGAGAGCAGCAGCTCCCAGCTACACCGTGGGTGTCTGATGCCAGTGGTGGGATTTGGCCAGTGCTGGTCCGAGCTGCAGCTTTTGGGAGTTGCACCATGGAATAAAAGTGCAGACACAAGCACAAAGGAGTTGCACAGTGAAGTGAACAAGGACTGCAGCTGCTTCTCTGCAGTGCTGTTTAGAGCCCAAGCAAGAAGAGTGGGAAAAACTTGCAACATCTTCCCCTCCAAAACTGTCCTCCGAAAAAATCCCCCACTGTCAGAAATGTGATGCTCATTGGAAAACAAGATGTATAAAGAACTCTGTGGGCATTGAAATCCAATAATTCAAAGCCCAGGTCATGTTGGAGGAGTCCCAACTTCTCCAGGAGCTAAGAGAGGACCTAGGGAATCAACAAATAATTTCTCTAATGACTTTTCTGCCCTTTGGCTTTTCCCTGTGCTTTTCACTAGCAAGAGCACTCCAAGACTGCCATTTGTACACCAAATAAATTATATTTACATATCTTGTAATTGCTTTTATTTCTTATGGATGGGTTGGCTTTGCTTTCCTTATTTGAGAGGTAAGAGAGGCAGGGAAAGGTCAGTGACCTAAGGGGCAAGTCCATCAAAGAAGGGGCAACGCAGCAGGAACAGGTGATTGCTTTAATTCTGCACACACATACACCAGACATTAATTCAGCAGAATTAAAGCTCATGGGAATTCTTATCAACAGCAGCCAAAACATCCCTTACATCACTTGGATTGACACTGATGGACTCAAAACTGAGGTGAGGCTACCCAGGAGTTTTAAGTTCTTTTCTGACAAGCCCAAACCTGATTTATTCCAACTGTGCTACACCTGGATTCTGTACTGAAATCATACAAAAACTTCAAAGTTGGGAGAATTAAAATTTGTGTTCCTTCAGTTCCAGAAGGAAGCAAAGCAGATGAGCATATATGTTGTGGAAATGGTGGATTTCCAGGTACCCCATAAAGGCTGCTCCCCTGTTCAGGTGGCTCTGCTCAGAAGTCCTCATGAAGTACCTGATAGGTGACACAGCCTGCACCACAGTCTGCCTAAAACAGCATCTACAACTCACTTCCAGATGAAAGGTCCTTTCAATACAGCTCTTGCCTATCAAGTAAACCAACAGAAAACAAGTTAACTTGCAGGTTAGGAATTTGGAAAGAATACAAACCCAGGCAGGTGTTGTGTGGCAGTGCCAGCAGTGCCACCGAGCAGTGACCTTGACATGCCTTACGTGCTTGCATCTGCAGTTTAACACGCATGACTTCCACAGAGGTCAATCATTCAAAGGCAAAACATACTGTGCCTCTGTTCTCCAGTTGTTGTTTTGCTTTATAGCATTCACACACAGTACTCACCCCATCTCAGGACAAAATCTATTAGCAAGAAGGTGATGCATGAAAGACAATCACCATTTTTGGTCCTGTCTTTCACCTGGGTTATCTAGTGTTGCAATTACAAATTTTACTTGTGTGAGCCTGATCTAACTAAATATTATTACAGAATTCACAGCTCAAGATTTCTGCCTTGGATTTTAAATGACATTGCTGTGATTTACTGGACATTGCTATGAATTCTTTATAGCAGTTAATTGTCATGGTGATACTTAATGTTTTTGTGTGTCGTATTTCAATTATTTTCAATACTTTAAAGTAATATATATTCAAATAGGCAGTAATAAGCCAAGCACCAGTAAAACTCTTGCCAAACCAAATAACTTTTGGTCTTAAGCCAAAAATCTACTTGGTCTCAATAATTTACTGCAATGTTCATTTAAGTTCAGTATTCTTCCATCAACTTTCTATTGTGTTGTTTGGTTATTTTTAGTTTATTCCTTCAGGTGAAAAAGAGGTTTCATCAAATTCAACAGTAGCTGAAAAGACATATAATCAACATCTCTTGAATTTCCAAGTGCTAAAAGGTGAAATAATATTTATACTTTGTGTGGCTGCCTGATTTTTCACATTAGCATATCTGCGGTTTTTATCAATTTTTCTATTGTGCTCATTTTGCAAATATTCTACGCTTACTTAATAGTTTGTAAACAGATGTAATTAGCTGACAACAAACATGATTGAGGTTAAATATGCATGAAATTATTTTCAAGATTGGGACCCAAATTAGTTAAGCTTAATTCAGGTCATTGTTAATAAAATTTTAAAACCCCACTATTTTTATGGACGTCTTTGAAATAAACCCTCTCACTTCTCTTTGATCTTCTTTGTTCTCTTCATCCTACTGCTTTACCGATGACACTCAAAAGCATAAGTCTGCATTTTTTAGATAGCAACACTGTAAAACTTATCTACAGCTTTCCAAACTGAAAATAAAATTATTAAAATGGTGGCTCAGAACTTATTGCCCTCTCTTCCCAATACAGCAGTAAAAAGCTTTTCCTTGGAGTAACAATATAAAAGCATTACAAATTTTTATTTCATCAAGTTGGCAGCTGCATATATGTCTTTAGACTGGTTAGGAAAGGAGATTGTTGGGAAAGTGGTAGCAATATATTTCTTCATTGTATATGACAGTATTTCATTACAGAGGGACAATGCTCTTGTATTTTCACATGTATCACTTTTCTCAAATTTCTATATCTCTTTTCAGAACATATTTTTGTGTAGATGTTTATTATATTTACGTTGGGTGTTGCACAGCATTGCTCAATTTATGTCTGCCTAGGTCTGTAAATAAGCAAACAAGTGTATTCTTAAAAGTTATATTTACAGTAACACAACGATTGAATGTATTCTTTCTGCTACCAAGCACAGCTTGTGGGATTCAATGTTTCTTTTTTTCCTACTGACCACAAAGATAGTTGTGCTCCGAATCTTGTGTCCATTCAAAAATAAATGAATTACAAGAAATTACAATTATATTAAGTCTTCCTTTTTATAAGACAGGAAAAAACATAGGCAGACCAGGGCTGAAATAACCACACAGGCAATTATGTGTAGTACTCCACAGCCAGAAGAATCTATGCAATAGATAGTTCATAAGAGAAGCCTACAAAATAATTATTCCACTCCCTCATTCATTACTTTCCTGTAAGCTATTCAACCTTTTTGGTCTGTTTAAAAACTGTCCCCTTCAAATGTAATTCAAAAAAATCCTACAGGAAGTTCAGGAACGAGTAACACTAAGTCAAAGTAGATCTTGCCCTCATTATCTCCTTAACACTACCATGTCTCTTCTTACACCTCACATAGCTCAAACACAAAGAAACTGTTCTTGATACATGTTTTAGAGGAAACATCCTCTTAGGAAGGAAGTCAGATGACCAGGTGGGTGAAGGGACTCTTCACATTTCTTTTCCTCTACTACTCTAGTGCCTGCACCCTTTTTGCCCTGCATCAGCGTTGGCAGAGGACAGATATCTTCTCTCACAGAGGAGACAGGGCTTACACAACAGTAGAAAATCCATAAAAATACAGCTATTAAAAAGTACATGTTATTACTAAAGGCATTAGGGTGACTATAAAAGAAAAGGAGCATATGTGTAATTAAAAGGCTGCCCCTCATTCATGAGGTTTGAAAGCAAGAAAAAGCACCTTCCTCAAGGCTAGGAAACATGTTTTATGGAAGGTAATTGTGTAGAGAAGCACCACGTGTTCCTCACTGAAAGCTGGTAGTGATAACTGGGGGTAGATCCAGAGGCTGTGTCAGCTTTCCACAGCCAAAGCAAACACAGGCAGACTGAGGGTTTCTGGTGTGGCCTGCACACAGGTTGTGCTTACAGAGACTTCTGGCCTATTTCCCCCTAAAGTCAATCCCACTTCAAGCTCAGTTCAGAACTCTTTAGATATTTGAAAAACTACAGCTTAATATACATCATGCATTGCTTTCACTACCCAACTTCCAAACAAACTTGAAAATAAAAATAAATTTTCACGTAGCACCACATATGACTGGTACACTGGTATTTAAAATTGGAGCCTCTCGTGTTTTTAAGCAGCTTTAAAAGCAGCAAACTTGCACAGGAAACTCGTTAAATATAGTATAGGTGTCACTGAAGAACCCTTTATGTTTATCCTTGTGCTTCAAAGTCACACCAAGCAGTGCTTCATGGCAACCACTTTTGTTTTGGTTCAGTTCAGCAAGGCTCTGGTGTTACTCAATCTAGTGTAAATTCTACAGCTGGTCAGAGAGCGTTCTGCCAGCTGGGGAAAGCAAAAACAAACCCCTTTATTTTCAGTTGAAAACAGAAAGCCTATGAAATATTTACTCGGGAGGAAAAAAAAAATAAATCCCCACTTTTTAAAAAAATCTTATACAGCTTGACATTTCAGCAGGGTTATGTTCTGCCCTGCACAAGGGTGTGATGCTGTCACATTTCCCCATGTGGAGACAAGTCCAGCTGGTTCCCAGCCATCACAATGCTGCTCCATGGAAGTATCAGGTATGCAGTGACTGCCTCTGGCAACTCCAAAGGAGAGACCTTCACGTTTAAAAGCCACCAGGCTGCATTCCCCAAGATTTGATAGGCAGGGAAGCCTGCAGGGGAGTTCAGCTGGAGATTTGCTCTTCCTCCCTTAAACTGGTGTGAATATACTCCAACAGGGGCCTCGCCCTCCAAACAGGGAATGTCTACCTGGCCACTGGAGTTCTCCTGGATGATGGTGGGAGGCTCTGGAGCAGGGTCAGGAGAAGGCAGACACAGGGGAGGCATCGCGCCTGCTGCTCAAGCACAGCACTTCAACCTCTCCACCACCAGCCTTCGTTTAAAGCTTAACACTCACTTTTAAACACTTTTTTCTCCCCTAGCACACATAATTTTGAAAAGCACAAAGCCATTTACAAAGAGGTTTGTTTTTTTTTTTCATATTTGTCTTTTCAACGTTGCAATTCAACAGGAGGGAGGGCAGCGGGGTTGCCTGCAGGTGAGAGGGGAGGAGGAGCAGCAAACACTTTTCCTTTTCCAAGCACTCCCTGATTTTGTCTACCCCACACTGGGACGTCAAGGCCAGTGATGTATATGCAGCCGGACAGGTTTCTCCAGGGGCTCGGTGCTGCAGGCAGCGTTCAGCAGCCTGTGAGAGGAAATCAATGAGAGCTCTCCCTGGGCTCGGCGCTCCCCGGCCCTGCCGCATTTCCCTCCATGGCCTCTGTTCTTATGCCAGGAGTGCAGTCCTTTGTGCCATCACCCCCCTGAAAGCCATTACAGCAGATGAACTGTGGAAGGTGACATCGATAACTAAAGCTACAGAAACAGCGTCCACAGCTCGGTGAAAGAAATACAGGCAAGCAAAATATTACAGCCAAGCCCCATTTCATCAGTGTTGATGCAGAATGGTGCCTGGGCTCTTCTGGCATAAACACAGGATGCATTGCTCCATTTTCGTGTTGATAAATTATCAGATATGCCTGCCTGAGACACATAATACCCCTTCTAGTGGCAGAAACCCAGCAGCCATCAGACAGGTCTCCCTGTCATGTTGTAGGACTCTGAAATGCCAAAACCCATCCCTCTTATTCTTTCCATCGTTATTTCCTGTAGGGTGGCTTTATCTGCTGGGACAGCACGGTATTTTTTCCTGAAGAAGCTAGTATTGTTTACTTTGTTTCCTTTTGTGAACAGGTTCTTTCCATTATGCATTTTCTATTGATATTACTCTCTTATTATAGACATCATATGGCCAATTATAGTATTTTTCTTAGCACTCTTTTTGCAAATATTTATGTAATGTAGGTTTTCCAAACTCATTTAACCCTTTTCTATTTTTCTGTAAGTTCTGGCATTGGTACCTCTAAAATTCCTTGAAACATAGCTAGTGCAAAATGGCACAATACCAGAAAAACCATTTTTATATACATACTCCTGTTGAATTTTTCTTTGCCTATATGTAATTAAAAAGTGAGAAGACTCAGGAGCCACCATGGCTGGGATAATCTGATGATACCAGAGCCAGCTGGCCAGCTGGCTGCGGAGCAGTGACAGAGGCAGGCACAGCACAAGCAGCAGGCACATCCCAGTCAGTATCTTTTTTATCTGGGACATTCAAGTAAGACCCTTCTTTCTAGTGAGTTTCCTTCTTGAAGTGCTAAACTAATTGAGAGGAATGGAACAAAGCAAAAGAAGGAGATAGCTTGGGCTCCAGCCCCACTGCAGATGGGATAGCCTGGAAAGCAGTGGATGAGACCCAGGAAAAATCATCCCCTTGGGCCAGCGGCCCTGGAAACCCAGTGGGGGAGCCAGGATGCTCACGAAGGCTGAGGTTTGGCAAGGCAGGCTGGGTGTTCAGCCTTGTCAATGGATTGATTCTCTATTCTCCAAAGGGATTATGCATATGCCTGCAGAGGGAAGAAAAACCATGTCCCAGTAGCAGTCAGGCCCTGGCCAGCCCTGTATTTTATCTGCTGGACTTCTTTAGTTCAACCTAATCCTGCTATTGTAGGCTTGCACATTTAAAGGCAGTAATCTGCTATTATGTAACAATTACAGTTCAACTATTTGTGAAGTGTAATTTNGGAGTAAAAAAAAAAAAAAAAAAGTGTAACCCAGCAATAGCTAATGACTCAAGAGGATGAGGATAAAGATGTTATCAATTGGGAGGTGAAAGCATTAAGCAGTGAAAACAAATTATAAACTTCCTTCAGTATTGTGGACACAGACAAAAGCCAGATGTTGGTAAAATAAACACCACAAACTCTGGAATTAGGAGCAGAAACATTCAATTTTAAATCGAAATGCTAATGTTTCACTTCATCATGCAGGTGTTTAACCTTCCAGGCTTCACCCTACTTTCGTTTTGTCTTTGAAAGGACAGACATGCTAAAGCAGGAAGCTTTTCTGCATGGACAACTTCAAAACGTACTTGTTCAATGGTCCCATTATGCAAAACTTCAGAAAACTCCTTTCCTTGCCAGTAGGTGCTGGTAGCAGCCAAAGGGATTTAACCTCTCCACTGCCACACGTGTAACCAGACCATTCCCAGGCACAAACAGTTCATCAAGGGACTGCTCCCAGCCACCCTGCACCAGCCCTCACTCACAACACCTCCCATAGCAGTGCAGCAATGAAACCCAATGCATTTTGACTTACCCTGGGGTTTTATTCCAGAAAAACAAAATTTAAAATGTGTCTCAAACTCTTTATAGATCTGGTATCAAAGTCATTCACAGCCCATTATGAAATCACACATTTTAAGACCTGAATCAAGCTATTTTCTGCACGTCCAAAGATTTCATCCCCACCTCAGAGAGCTTTTAGCTTTCCTGGTACCCAGTCAGGCTCCTGCACGCAGCCGCTGCCTCAAAGCCGCGTGCTGGGCACTTCAGAGCTCAGGGAACTCTGGGGGTTTCACTGCTGAGTGCTCAGCTCAGGGGCAGCAGCAGCCACCCCAGCCCTGCCTGCTCACTGCCATGCTCCTGGCAGAGGAAACCAGCAGGTACTTAGAAAATATAAATAATAGTTTTGATTCAACCCAAATGCTGCTCTGCGACATCACTTCCTTGAATAATATGTCCTAGTGTACCACTTTTGTTTTCTCTCTTACATTATTTATCCTGTAAAGAGTTCTGCTGTGGGAGATGCAGAAAGCTGCAGTTGAATAACAAAGCACAATCAAATAACTGCATTTCTCAGGGGGGAGGCGTCAGAGATGCAACTCTGGTTGGTAATTTTTAAAATTCTGAGTTTTTTCAATCAAGATAATCCGGTACAATACTTAAGTAGAAAATGAAAATAAATAAAGTGGGATTAAGATGAAAGGGCTCTTGGCTTGTTTTCTTTACACACATTTCATTTAATGGCTTCAGAATCTGCAATCAGAGAGTAAAGTTGGGTTTTATATGCTTAGGGCCTCAAACTATGATGCATTGTCTGGACAGCAGAAAGATTTGAAGGCAATTCTTTTGCCTATCACTTTTTATTTAATGCAGTACAGCAGCAGGGACGAAACCGAAGACATTTGCCCACTAGTCTACTAGATAGTCTTTACTAGATAGTAAAAGGTTGAACTTTAATATTGGTTTGTCTGGATGATCCTCTCTTTGCAAGCTCTTGGTGCAATCCACTGTGGGCAATTACACCTTCCCATTCTGGCAGAATGAGAAATATCCGTGTTGGAAATGAAAAGCAGCCAACGAGGAAAAAGAAAAAGATGTAGTGCTTACAAAACTATTAGAGGCATTTAAACAGCCATCTAACAAAAAAACGGGAAAATCTTTGTGAGCCAAGAGTCATAGCAACTCCTTTCAAGTGTTCCTTTCAGTCCTTTACAATATCAAAAATTAGGTGACACAGTACAACAAAAACTAAAATCTCACCAAAATAAGTACCTTGGGAAAGAAGCAAGTAGTTCTATTAAATGGGAATGAACCAAGGAAGTTCTTTTATGGAACTCTGGAAGGCAAAGGTTGCCTGTAAACATGAAAACAACACATATCACCAGTACGCAATGCCATGTTATCTATCATTTTATGGTTATGTGGACCATAAATACTTTAAAGAACGAGTATAAATGCCTGGTGAAATGTCTATGAAAAGGGAAAAAGGCAGAGGTCCATTGATGGAAGGAGCTGGAGAGGTGCTCTTAGAGGGCAATTTAGAAATGAAGATGTAGAGTTTTTTTAATTTGGTCCTGACATTGGATTCATGACACTTAATTTTAGCCGTATACATACTTGACATTTGTTCTGCAGTAATGATTGACATTTCCTCTAGAATCAGCAATAAGAGATGGGCACTTTCAGCTGGTGATTCACTGGATCCTAAAATAGGTTTATAAAACAGGAATCTCCAGGGATGATTCCATCCACATCCACTGCCTAGGACTGAACTTAGCAGCTGAAGTTAAATGAAATAAATTCTGTTTGAATTTACCAATCGCAACACAGGAGTATCTGCCAACCACAGAATAAGAAATAAAGCTGAGGAAAGGAGTTATAGTGAAAAAGCCACATTTTTGGGCACACATCATCTTCTAATAATTAGGATTTTGGATTCATGCAACTACACTCTGTGTAGAAAAAACATGTGATTTCATTCTGTACAATTGTCCATATATCTAGTTTTCTTCCTCAAAATGTAAGCAGATCCTAAATGCATCATATTATGCACCACTCTTTCTTCCCAAATGTGGTTTTATCTGGCAAATGTGTACTGTACTCCTCTACTGGCAGTAGATCCCCACCTCCTTGGGAAACCTGGAAAAAACTCCCCACATGTACTCACTCTTCCTAAGGGAACCCAATGCAAAAGTGCAAAGATGTCTGCCTAAGTCCACTAGTCCAACTTCTGACAAATTACAGTGGCAGAATTAACAGATTGAAAGAAATTACAAAAATATTAAAAGGCATTACTAAAAGAACACTCTATCCAAGTACTGATACTTTAACTTTTTAATCACACAGTTTATGTAAACGGTCACACAAAAAAGAAAAAAATAAGTAACACAATCAGATCACTCATAGTGCAGCACCTATTTTAAATTTCTAGAGCTACATAATTTTAAAGAAAGCCCTAAAGCCTGTAGGAATGCATAGCTTACTTTAATGCAACTAAAATGAATATACTGAAGAATTTAACAGACTGTGTAATTTCAGGAAGCTGCTTCTCTACAGATGTCCATGAAAAAGTCATGTATCCATGCAAAGAAAAACTCTTAATTTTTCTTCCTTTATGTATCTTTAGGTCAGGCCGTTTGGTTGTTTGGTTTGTTTTTGTTTTGTTTTCTTTTTGCTTTATGCATTTTTTTCTTAAAAAATCACACAAGAGCTTTACATACAACAGTGTATCTTCTGAAATGTAAGAGGGCTGAAGGAGCAATAGGTTAAGCAAAATAAAAGGAAGAATTAAGACAAAAGAGAAGAAACAATCAAAAACAATATTGCAAAGTGAGAGAGTGTTCCACCCAATACTAGTAATGGTAAACATCCACCATCAATAAAAGAACTCCTGGGACCTACTAACACTGCACTAATGGAAAATTAATGGGCCTTGCACAGACCTCTCATCTGCAAGGGTCTTTATTCCACAAACAAGACACATCATGCAACCTCAAAGTTCTCGTTGTATAATCTGTGGCAGAAAAGACCTTTATGGATTTTTTTTTTAATATACATAAAATGTTTTACAGAATATACTGTAGGCATTATTTCTTCAAAATGACATCAACTAATGCTGAAAAATTCACCCATCTTCAAAAGGAAGCCAGGTACACATAAAAAAAGAAAGCCAATTTCCAATAAAAAGATTACAGGCAGTAAAATATGTATATAAACTGGAAGCCAGTTACACCCTTCTGAGGAAAAGCTGTATCCTGCAGTAGGGCAGTGTCCATCCCCCTGAGCCCCCCAGGAGCACCCCCAGCCACAGCAGCCTGGCATGGGGACCAAGTTAAACGTGCCCAGCAGCATTCTTCAAATGCAATGAAACGTGGCCAGATGGCTTGAAGGCATGTCTAGAATCCAGCAATTCTGCTGGAAGCAGAAAATACCCTCTTCTGAGTGGTACATAGTGATCTCAACTGATCCAGAGAGAAGTAGTACTTCTGGACTACAAAAAAAAGCTTTTCCCACCAGTTATTATCCTGTAATACCATGTGGTTTTTTCCACACTTTGGAAAGTACTCCCTATTCAGGGAAGCAGCATGGCAGCTGCTATTAAAATTTGACCCCTGTGATATTAAGATAATAGTTTTTGACGCAGCCATACTAAACATCACTCCTCATTCTTCCATGTCACTACCAGTAAATCAATACCAGAAACTAATTTATTGCTGGCAGAAACGTCCTCCTGTCGTTTGAGTGACACAAATTAACGAGCTAAATAACGTGAAATTATCTGAAGTCAACTGCTATTTGCATTAGTCCTACAGAGGTCACAAAGCAGACGGAATGCATACCTGGCAAAGTCCCACACCAATAGCAAAGTTTAGTTTACATATAAAATATAAAGCAGGCTATTTTTATTACCAGGAGTTTTACATTCCTCCTCTGCTTCAACAGGCTGGTCCTGCTCTGGCCTCACCAGGGCTATACTGACAGTGCTGCAGTCAGCAGCGTCAAGTGTGAGAAAAAAAAGCATAAAATGGATAGCTAAGGGATACAGCTTGGGGGGTAAAAAAACAACAACAAGAAAAACAAACAAACCAACCGATAAAAACCCAATAATGTTGCAAAGGATTGGCAGCATTCAGCTGAAGTAGAGCTGCACCTCCCACTTGCAGCTTAGGTGTCCATAAATAGCGGAGCAGCCACGCCAAGCAGCCACTGGAGGCTTTCTCAGACAGTCACCAAGCACTGCCCAAGCTGCAAAAAATCAAACCCTTTCCCCACAGCTTTGCTTATCACCAAGGACTTTCCAGCCAATTGTCAAGTACAATCCTTCCCAGTGGGATAATAAACACTACAACCCCCTCCACGTTCCCCCGCCTCCTGCCAGAGCCTTAAATATCCATTTTTATATAAATTAGAGGAGCTGTTCTGCATCAGGTGACTGCCTGATTTGTTTGGAGGAGTGTATGACAGTCTCGAGGCTACGAAAGGAGCCTTCACGCCCACTGCCTGTCCCTAATTAAGGCGAAATAACTGCTCCTGTCACGTACGCCCCAGCCACACAAAGAACTCCCGTATGACGTAGAAGACAGCATGCACAGATGAAAGGGAAATTTAAAAGGCAGCACAGCCCTGGTTTTCATACCAGCACCATCAAAAAGGAAGGGAGTGTGTCAAAGAGCAGTGGCATTTAGAGGCAGAGATCCCCAAAACAATGCTTTTCTAATGAAAGACCTGCAGGTCCAAAAACTTCTTGGCTCCATGCAAATATTTTGCTTTAGTACATGCCATTATATTACCCCACAAAACATCTCCCAATGTTTTTGGGTTTTTTTATGTAAGTTAAAAACAGCTGATAGAATTTTTTTTTTTAAACTAAACCCCAAATTGAAGGATTCTGGCATACTAATGTATTTTAAAACAGAAATGTTGCAACCAGAAATGGAGCTCATGCCTTAATGTTAGCATGGAAGCATTTCTACCTAAAATAAAAGAAGCTACCACCTTGATTTAGCAAGCACTTGCTTCTGCATTATCAAATGAGCATTTTGTCTATGCACAAATTCTTTTGTATCCTGAAGAACACCTTGTTGTATCTACGTACATCAGCTAACCAAACCTGGATGTCCTTGGTGTTACATAGCCTTTGTTATATATAATCATGGTTAGGTATTTTGGCAAAACAGCTCAGAAGTCAACGTAGAGAGGAGATTTTTATGCTCTCACAGAATAATAATTTTCTGTAGCTGTTTACTGACACTTTCTTTCTATATGTTACTGTTGCCCTTACAAGAGCTCACCCTGAGGAACACCAGTATTTGCTGCCTCCTGAGTAAACAGTTTCCCAGCTTCCTTCAAAAGTTATAGGTTGCGTGCCAGGGTTTGGTTTCTGCTTAAAATAAGTCAGTTTTGAGCTGCTCCCTTAAAAGAGAACTGGGAAGTTAAAGGGGTTTTTTCTCCACTTGAGGCCCAGATAAATCCATGTATATAAATCTAGAGGCTCCTCACAAGGACTGTGTCTGCGGCAAAAGGGGTGAAGGATCTGACACACTGCACACAAACCGACAGAAATTATGCAGGCCTTCAGTAGCTTTATATGAACTGGAGAAAAAGTACAAAAGAGGGGAAAAAAACCACCAAATACAAGCATGATTCTGTGCCAGGAAAGGCAGAAGCAAGAGAGAGAAGGCCTTGAAATGACACCCAGCACCAAGCAGCAATGGAATTGAAGCCGAGGGAGAAGAGGCTGCCACCTGGAGTGAACATCAAGAAGGATTTTAAAAAATCACTTCAAGCTGGAAAACATCAGCTCTCACTCCTAGTGCTGGTCCCATGGATCATCACCTCCAAAACCCTCCCCAGACACCTCTCTATCCAGAGCAATGTTTTTTCTATGGAGCAAATTAAAAACTGAGCCTGAAGCACTGCTGCCTGCAAGCTCCAAATACAGGAAACACGACTACACTGGGTATGGCTTTTTCACCAGCAAAAACCATCCTAGAGATATTCAATGGGGTAACCATGTGTAAAGCACACCTTAAAAAAGACCTAGTTAATTTTAGCTCAGGAGAGTCAACTTCCACCCCAAGCAATCACGTGCTGCTCTACAGCCCTTTCCCTCATGGTTTTCACATTCTTTTTCCAGTTCCCTCTGCATGAAAGTAGCCTTAATCCCCCATGCTTCCTGAATGTCCTATTAAATACAAGTTATTCTACAAGCTTTACACATCACACAGCTCAAAATGTCGTTAAACTCAAGAGAGTTTACTGCAGGGTGCTCAGACCTGGGTTTTCAGAGGCGATGTTGAGTAGGTAGTGCTAAGCAGGGCTGTGTATTAATAAATTTGTTCAGCAAGTGCTCAGTTTAAGATCCAAGTAACAGATACATCATTCATTACTCCAAATGAAATCACTGACAGAATTTAAAAATATATGCAAGACTTCTCCAATAGAAGGCAGAATATAGACTGTTATTTGCCCTTCATGTTAAATTAATAATCTACACAATTAAATGCTTGCAATTAACAGCCATTTATTATTTTTGCAGCGTTATTTCTGTAATTGCTAATGTAGTATAAAAATCATGAAAACTGTCTGGGGGTTCGTTTGAGAGATTTATTAAAATTTTACATTGCCTTACAACAAGTACCACCAAAATGGAACAATGTCTACAGGAAAAAAAACTACAGACATTTAATTACTGAGCAAGGTTTTAATCAAACCTTTCTATTTTCCTTCATGGTAACAAAAGAGATGTTTCGGCACTGGGCCAGAAAATAACTGTAAATTTGCATGTTCTTTGCTTCCGAAGAAAAGAGGTTAAAAATTCATCTTTAGCTCAATGTAGTAATTATTTAAAATCTCTGACATGAACTGTTGAAAAGTTAAATGTATTTAAAATTTAAATATGAAATTAGGAAAAAATGGGATAACAATGAGAAAGAACCACTTCTCCACAGGCTCTTTACGGGTTAGTATTTTTCATAATATCAGGTAAAAAGATTCCTAAAATATGGTATGGTTTTCAAACCCCCACAGCTCATCTCTCTAGACCCTGTAGCCAGCCCAGCCCAGTGCAGAAAGGCTTGGCACAAATTCTGCACACCATGGACTTCCAGTCAAAGAGTTTCCAAGTGAAACGTGAAAACTTCTGCATTTCTTCAGTTGTGGAGCATTTTAACTCCTTGGCAAGGTTGGAGAAATCTTTCCCATAAGAGGAATGGTCTAAACACTCTGTCCTAATCATCAATATACTGAAATCTATGACCATGGAAGTGATCCACTTACATTTAGTCACACACACAGATTCAGCCACAATACTGTATTCTTCCATCTGCAGCCTCTGCTTAAAAAATGAATGAACTAAGCCAACTGCAAAGCTCTGTTCTGCAGATATTGTCAGTAGTTCAGACTTCCCCCATCCCATAAACACAGACAATCATCCTAAGTGGTATAGTGCATAGAAATAAAGTTCAAAAACGTCCTTGAGAGACAAACTTGCCTAAAGAATTTGCAATGCTTTCTACACTTTTTAAAGTATACAGATTTTGTCTAAGTATCATTTTATTTTTCCATTCTTGCATCACCGAGATAACATCATCAATCTTTGGGATTTTCATTGATTTTTTTTGTAGAAAAAAAAGTGGATCTTTTTCTAAGTAAGGTGACAAGGTAGAAAACTTTAAGAAAAATTAAGGGAAAAATTTGCCTAGCCGCATTGTAACTTGAGTTCTGAAAGAAAAGAAAATCATCCAAAGCAGCATTACAGCAATTACCTTTAATACACTCCCATCTCCCAGAAATCTCCAGCAGCTACACCTTGTGCATTCAAGTGAGCTATCTCCACTCTCACAACTAATTTACAGAAGTGAGGCTCTCTTGGGTGGGAAGAGACTCATTCTCACAGATAATTTTGTTCCACTACTGCACATTAACAGGTTTTGTACATTTAAAGGTAGAAAAAACCTCTACTCTTCAGGAAAGACAAGCGATGTGAGTCAGCCTCTCAGCTGGACGTGTGCAGTAAATTAAGTGAGCAGATCATCGTGGTGAGCAACCTCTGTGGGTAGCACACGTCCCTTCAACCCCAGGAGATACCTGCTTTCCTTCAGAGGAGCTTTCCACTCTCAGGCTCAACTCTCCTCCTCATTTCTGTGCAGAAACACCATCATTTGGTTGCTCCCCTGACCTACTTACTCAATAGTGCATCTTTTCCTTCTGGAAGCAACTTAACACTACTGCTAAGAAGCTAAAAACAAGACAAAGACTGCTCTATACAGAGTGTAGCTGAAAAAAGATACTTAGAATTAAAAATAAGACAGATTTTCTAAGTTTTCTAATGTATCTGCAGCAAAATGGTGTGTGCTTACATTTCATGAACAGGAAACTGACTGCAGTTTAAAATAATAATACTGGAAAAATAGTAAGAGCTGGAGAAGCAGAAGACCAAGTGAAAAGTGTTAAATCCACAGTGCTTTAGAAAAGCACACATGAACTGCAAGAGAGCCACCCTGACAGAGGCCATAATGCTCCAGGACAGTATTCCTGCTCCACCACTGGCACCAGCAGAGGAAGATGCTTGAGCTCATGCTTAAGCCCTCAGCTGACCCTGGTAGCTGCAGTTATCAGTTTGACAGCCTGCCATTCCAATTCAGCTGACAACAGCCAAGCACAAGCACAATATTCACATGCTTAAAATTAGTCGTGCTCAAGTGCTTCAAGGTATTGGTTCCATCTCATTGTTTAATTAAACCATCACGTTACTCAGGCCATTGGTATTTTTACGCACCAAGGAGGGTTTAAATGACTGTCATAGGTTGCTCATCTATTCCTAAAAATATAGCAGAAAGATGCTTTAAAATGACAAAATGTTATGAACTATTTTGATGCATTTATGAGCTCTCACTATTTCAGCTAATTGCTGTCAACTGAGTCTGAGTGTATCTGCCAGCCAAACTGATAGCAGATATCAAGGCACCACGGAAAATGTTCCTGCTCTGCATGCTGCTATGGATGGTATGTATGTGTGGCTCTGTGACACCTCACGTGGTTAGATAGGACAAGTCAGTATATTTAAAGGTGTTAGAGGTTAATACATGTGCCAAACATCACATGGTGGTCCTTTTCTTTGGCTGGCTTAGCTGTGGTGAAGCCATCTTGCTTAGAAACAGCTCGGTTTAAAGTTCTGCTTTTCACCTTGGAATGGCCTAAACTCCTGTAGTTCCTGTTCCTTCCTGTGTAAATTTATTCCTGCAAGTTCAAAAGACACAGATGTCTGTTGGTGGGGGAGATAAGTATAGTCTAAATCAGAGCTCATGATTGCTGCTCTAGCACTGGATCAGGAATGAAATGCCATCAATCACAAAACCCATATGCCTCCAGCTTAACCTCCTGTAGGATCCGGTCCTTTCCCTCCTGAGCAGGCAACAAATCAAAAATCACAGCATCTTCACTTCCCTGATTAAAACATATTTCATCAAAACACACTGAATCTAAACACCAAGATTTAAAGGTGATCTCAACAGTTCATTGCAACTGGAATGGGGGTGAAATTGGATCAGAGCACACTGGGGAGCTTGTGTAATGGGAGGTTGTGTAATGGCTGTGTGCTACCAGGTTGTGCATACCTATATTCAGGTCATTTTGTGCTTTCTAAATCCCATAAAAGATTTTTGTTTGGTTGGTTGGGGTTCTTTTCTAACTTGGAGCATATAAATGAATCTTTATAATAGGATTTAGCCATTTAGGAGAAAATAGTATAGTCAGGTGTGTGCTCACTCTATAAGAAACTGGTTTTGGCTTTATTACTATATATTTTCATTTCATAAATTTTACTGATTTTTTTTCAATGAAAGATCCTATTGAAGCAAAAAATTCTATTTAGAATTCTTTATTAAAATTGTATTTTGCTGTCATACTTTCACACAACACACCAGGAAAATATAATCACACCTTTTCCCAGCTCTACTTAAGTTTCTAAAGCAATCCTTCAGAATGTGGAAATTTCTTTTGATTGCTTTTTGCCCGGAATAAATATGAAAGCTGCTTAAGAGCTCAGAATTGCAAAACACTTGGTGCACTTCTACGAAGATCTTTTGAAGATGAAGGTGGGCTGGCTGAGTCTGCTGCCCTGAGCCAGCCAAATGTCAGGCAACTCTACCTGAGCACAGGGCAGCCGTGTCACTGCTGAGTGTCACAGAACACCTCCAGATGCCTGGCAGGTAGGGTGTAGAGCCAGCAGAGCCCCATCAACACACCCCCTAAAGCAGTTCTCGTCTAAAATCTATTATTAATATGTAGTGCCCTGCAAAGGCATTCCTTAGCTTACACTTCCCACTCAGAAATTAAAAGCAAATTTCTTCTCTTCCACTGCTAAGCAAAGTTTTAGGGAAAAAAAATCAAACCAGAACAAAACAAAAAAAACCCACCCAACAATGAAACCATAGAGCAGAAAAACTGACCACAAACATTTTTTCTTAGTTCAGGATGATCTAGAAGACCAATGGGATATAAATTATTTGTGAGCCAAGCTATTTCTGTAAATTCTACTGAATGTTACATCAAAGGCAAAGCAAAAAGCCCATAACAAGCAGTTCAAAATAATTTCCCCTAACCTCCTTCAGTCATTGAATTCTCAGGTGTTTCTTCTAATGGAAATAAAAACATTTCTATTTGCGTCACTTCCAAACTGATGTTCATTATTTCAACTCAGCACTCCTTACGTATTCAAGGTGACTCCAAAGTGTCATGATATTTTTGTGTGTGTGCAGCAACACGCAGGGACAGCGTGGGGCATCAGAAATGCTACGTATGCTTTCTTTTATTACATCTTTACTTCATTTTGCTTTAAAATTACATTGCAGGATGATGTTCAAAGACATAACCACAGCTACATAATTTTGCAACACTAAGTCCAGGGAGTAGCTTTCAAAATGTGACGTGGAGGGTCAGCCACTAGGCTAACGTTTACAAGAGAACACTAATTTTACGGAAAACAATGAAAATGGATGGGAAAAACACTTTTCTGTTTACAACAAATTTGACATGACAGAAATAAATATTCCTGACCCTTCCTCATGCAAGTCCTTCACCTGCCCAGAATCCCAGTGTTAGAGGCATTTCCAAATATTATCAGAAAACTCACTTCATACAAACCCTGTGACTCTCCCTCTGCAGGGCCCATGACACCTAGTTCAGGGTTCTCAAATTTAAATAAGGTTGTGACCAGCATCTCTGGTCTGGCAGGGGGAAATTACACATCAGGTATTACAATCTTCCCTCTACAACCCTTCTTTTTCCTAAAACAACTTTAAAAGTAACTGGACACTAATAATTTGAATGAAATCAAGCCAGCTACCCTGAAGAAAGAACAACAGGCACACAATTTTATACCGTAAAATAAGTTCTCTTTTTGTGTAAGTGCTCAACACACTGATGCTAAAAATAAAAATTTTGGTTTTTGTCTACTTCATACAGAGTAACATTGCCTTAGGATAATATTTTTCTCTTATTTTTAGTGATCAATAAGAACTCAGATAAAGTTATGCTCGATTTCTTCACTTTCAGTTGAAAAAGAGGGCACATTTGTTTTTAACTAGACTATTGGCCTTTTGTCAAAACTTATTAAGCCAATTCTGAATCCTTTCCTACTTCTGAAAGCCTCAAGGCCTTCTGCAATTAGGGTGCTGCTGGAGTGCCAAGGGGCAAAAGGAAAATTGCTGGTTTGGAGCACCTTGGACAGCCAAGGTCACTTTTGATGGCAGTGTACAGAAAATCCATCATCTTGCTATCTATGCTTCAAGGAAATAATACTTCTCTAAATGTCTGAAAATGTGCAAACTTTGACCAGCTTAAAAAAAGATGCAGTTAATTAGTCCTGTTGTGCTATAAGCTGGTATTGCCAGCTGCAGATGGACCAGGATGTCCACTCTGTGTCCCAAGGTCTTGTGGTACCTGTTCCTTTTTCTCCAATAAACAATGTATTACAGTTCTGACTGTTGCCATCTGGCAAAACTGTTTGAGTCCAAATTTCACAAATCCCTGTTGTTCTTAATTATTTGGGGCACATTCTGTAAGCATACAAATTATCATGTCAAATAATTTGATTTACTATATCTAAATTAGATTCCTTTCACAGAAAAATCTTGGAAGTCACTGCACAATTCAGCTCCTCAAAACATATCAGTACAAAATTACTATTAGCTGATTATAGTTATTTTCCTTTTAACTTGTTTTAAAGTTTCACAGGAACAGAAAAGTTGGAGTTAAGCTCTGTCCCTTATGACTTAAGAGTTACCTCCAGCACACTCATCAGCCCAAAAGGCAGCCCAGTACTTTTATTTAAATTTATAGTTGTATGTTTCTATTTACACTATATGCAGTACAAAATTAACACCAGCATTACATAATAAACACCACTGGTACATGTGGACATTCTAGCTTTGGGGAAATTTGACTTCTCATGATGTCTGCACCCATTTAAGGGTGCATGGTCACCTAAGTATCGTTTTCAATTTCAATAAAAGCATGTATATGAGGATTAGGCTGCTCTGAACACTGCAGTGCAGATCTAAATAACTCAGTCTGCCAAACTAGTGTTACTATGGAAACAAAACTAATGTACTGTGACCACAGCTCTGACTGCATTACTTAAGACCATCTGGTTAAAACAAATATTTTCGTGGCACAGTATTTGTTCTTAATTGTGTTCTTTTTCTTTTTATTTTTTTTAAATATGCACAAGTATATTACCTTTTTTTTGTATTACTATGCTCTGTTCAGGTTTTCACAATGCTGCACGTGACTGTAGTTATATTTAACATGCTTATGAATAAATCCACATCTCTAAGTTAAGCAAGATTGGATGAAGGTTAGTTAACGGTCTGAAGTTCCCTGCCCCCTTGCACCATGTTTTAGATGAGGTATTTTTTTCATATTCCTGCATCACAGCCCCACTGAAGTAACACTTTACACCATCTGTTCTCCCCAGGAATGCAGTGGTGCCGAACAGGAAAGCTGAGCAAGGAGCTCCCACCCAGCCCAGCCCAGCCCAGCCCAGCCCA
>VZTR01008532.1:99478-127446 GCA_013400775.1 Chaetops frenatus
AGCAATAACAACACAGAAAGGTGAGAACCATTTTTCCTATCTGTTTCTAAAACTGGAAAGATTTTTGTTCCAGGGAAACATAAAATTAATGAACTAGTAAACAAGTAGATCCAATTTTTCATTTCAGTGTTTCTACAGAATTCCAATATTTAGTTCCTACTTAACAGGGAATATATATATATATAATATTAATGGGGGGGGTTCAGGGGGTTTTTGATGGTGGGTTGACCCTGGCTGGATGCCAGGCGCTCACCAAAGCCTCTCTTACCACGCCCTTCCTCAGATAATACAAAGAAAAGCTCATGGGTCAAGATAAGGACAGGGAGAGATCACTCACCCGTTACCACCACAGGCAAAACAGACTTGCTCTGGAGAAATTAGTTCAATTCATAACCAACCAAGTGAGAGCAGAGCAATGAGAGATCAGACCAAACTTCAAAACACCTTCCCTATATCCCTCCCTTCTTCCCAGGCCTAACTTCACTCCTGAATTCTCCACATCCTCCCCTGCAACAGTGCAGGGGAACAGGGAACGGGGGCTGTGGCCAGTGTGTCCACAAAAAAAATAAGTAAGCCCCACAATGTAAGTTTATCTATTTTTGCAAGCTCCACAGAGAAACCATGTATTGCAAGGACAAGTTTCCAGGCTGCATTCTTGAACTGCATTATAAATTTGAGGACATATGACTTGAGAAAACCAGAACCCAGTTGGTTTTCCAATGATGAAAGGAACTAAATGCTGTCCATTATGACAACGAGGCTTTCCTGGCTGTCCCAGTCCCTGGCCATAGAGGTAGATTCATTCTCTTGGTCTCAGCTCAAGCATTCCTTAAAGATAAGACTTGGAGAGGTAGATTTATGGTGGCATGGATTATCCAAGCTGCTGGAGGTGTGAAAAGGGCTGGGGTTAATACTGGTGAAGTGACCTGCAATCTTCTTTAGGCAGCTCTGTTGCACAAAGCCTGTGAGACCTGCAGTCAGGAGGGGAAAGAGGGAGGGGGCTCTGCCTGGGAAAGGCAGCAAAGACACCACTTCCCTTCAGTCAGGAGGAACTCCATCAATGCAGCTGGAGGCACTTTTGGCAAGAGCTGTGGTAAATGCACAGCAGCTTTAAGGAATTGTGGATGATACCGTTTAAAAAAACCTCAGAGCATTTAATCTACTGCTGTATTTGCTTGCATGTCCACCAGGACATTTTATCTGGACACGCCATCATGGTATGTGGGAACCTGTAAGGTCTCAAATTATATGAGGTGTTGCATTCTGATCTTGAAAACCATGGCAGAAAGTTAAAAATTCAGCTAGAGCCTCCACCTTTTTATAAAATATACATCTAAGGAAAATATTCATGTCCCAAATTATGTGCTTCTGAAAGCCACCACTGGAGACAGAAGAAGGAAAGTAGCTCTCAGTACAGAGCTCCCTCAGATTCCCCAGGGCAATGCTTTTTGGAACAACTTTTGCTCAATCCTGCCAATATTTCACTTTTTTTTTCTAATTGAGAAAACGATGGGAAGAAGATTGTTTCTTTAAAGATCACAAACGTTAAGGAAGCACAATCTTGCTAGTTTGTAATTACAGCCTTGTATCAGATTGCCAACCACGTATCAGTCAAGCATTTCTTATCATTAAGAAATGGGTAATTGCAGCAGGAGATGATTGAAGGAAATACGCCAATCTCTCTAACAAAAAAAACCCTATGTCTCCATTTATCAGATGGGTATAGGAAAGTGAGCATCAAATTCTGGCTAAAGGCTCCAAGAAAACATGCCAGGGGCTAACAGCAACATAATTAAGAGGTGATTACAGAAACACTTTACCTACAGCAGGGCGTGCAAAGCACCACACCTCCCCGTGCCACACACAGATCACCCTTCTGCCAGGAGTTCCAAGTGTGGCTGCTGGGAAACTATCCTGGCAGGGAACACATCCAAAGGGATCTGCTGGTGAGGTGGGAGCCACCAGCCTCCCTCCTACAGCCAAGAGCTACACAAACATCCAGCCGTGTGTGCAGAGAGCTGGCTCTGACCTCAGGGCTGCCCGCGCCTCTTCTCTGGGGGCGATCTTCAAAGAAACACTAAAGTAAACTTGCTCCTCCAAATCTGACAATTGATGCTGGAGTTGCTGCCATCTGATGAGTTGGTAAAGAGACAGGAAACAGGAAAGAGGAGCTACTCTGACTCCAAGACTGTTAAAAGCTGAATTATGTTTGGCTGACAGAACAAAAAAAGCAAAATAAGTTTTGTGCTACAGGTGATCTGAGGGTAGATAACAAAGAGAGAAGGATAGGGAAAATCTCCAGCAGTTTTTATCATCTTTGCAAGGCCACATAAATAAGCAGAATATTTAAAAAAAGAAATCCTGTTACACTTAACTATGTTTCCATTAATTACTGTCATAGCTTATGCCAAGACAACGGTAACTTAATTACATGTCATGTCTTGAGTTTCACAAAATTAAACTAAGATACGTTTCTTTGGGACACAGCATCCACATGTCCAGCATGGCAGAGAAAGAGGGAAAAATCAGGAGAGATTTGATCTCTGCATCAGGAAATCTCTACACATTCCCTCTCCCTACCCAGGGCAAAGCCACAATACAACAGGGTCACCCACCTGCAGACTAAATTTATGGAATCAAATTTCTTTGGACTTAGAAGATTATCCTACAGATTCCTGAAAATATATCTGTTTCTAGCATATCAGAACATGAATGTGATTGTATTTCTAGTCCATTTTGGCAAGCATCCCAGTAATGGTGTGATGACAAAAATCAGATCAGCTCTGATTCCTCCTGACACTCTGCTCTGATGTGACAAGCATCACGCGAGAAGGTCTCATATTTCATTCACTGTTTCCCACTTGCAAAGATGACGAAAACAAGAAATTCCGCAGGGAGAGCACGAGGAAAGTGCAAGGCTCACCTGGCCTGCTCAGCTCTGCAGGCTCTGCCATGAAGGGGGTCTGCACAGCAAGTCTGACCCCAGCTCTGCCCACGCTCCAGCTGCTGCTCCAGCAGGGAGCTCCAGCTTCCCTGGAGACAACAGACACAACCTGTCCCAGCCTTTGCCATCTGCTCCTCTGGCTACCTCTGGCTGACCCTGGGACATTCCATGTCCTTCTCTGACTCTAAATCTCACTCTATGTTCCTCTTACTTAAGGGAAAGATTTAAAAAAACAAATCCTAATTGTAACTTATCTTCAGAGTCCACACCTTGAGTCACCCCATGAAGGTGTGAACATATGTGGATGAACACATAACATGAATTTTGCATCATTGCCCTCTCTTTTCCTCTTCTCTGCTGCTTCTCATCACCTCACTTTAGACTGTGAACCCTTCAGCCCACATAGCATGTCTTGTCACATCTGGGAAAAAACTTATTTCTATCCCACTTTCCATTTTCATGTACCTTTCTTGCTTGTTGTGTACTCCTTGTATACGTGTCACTACCAACAGCTTGATTAACTCCATTTCTGGCAAATTGTTTTTGCAAGGACGAAGAACCAATACAGTGAAAGTAAAGGAGTATCTGCACTAAAGAAGTACCTTATAAGATTAACATTATTGGATTTGTACTGAAGGATTTCAGACACCACCGTGTCACAGTTGCTTGCTTTGCAAAACAAAACACATTTTCACCCAACAGCCAGAGCCCTGGCCTCTGCCTGGACTCAAACTAAACTTCTTCCTCTCCATCTTAGATCAAGAACCTGCCTAAAGCACCCCTCCAGTTTCACTGGGGCATATACACAATGCTAAGGGTTTTTAATAGGATTACTATGGGGGTCCTGGACTATAGAGAACAGAGTCACACATGGATAGCTGAGGACTCAAGTTTGCTTGCAGATAAACAGAATTCAGAATCCTTAAGTAGCAATTCTATAAGGGGTAAAACTTCCTAACCACAAAATACATGCATTTTAGAAATTACACACATACATATGAATTTTTTGCTCCCCTATTCTCACTTTTTATGTATATGCAAATATCAGCAGATTCCTAGCTTTGAAAATCAGATACAACCTCACAGACCAGTATATGGAAATTCTCCTTTTCTTATAATAAAATGGGAACATGTAATTTCTAGTAACTTATAATATCTGTAAGCAAATGCAATAAGTACAAAAAGTGCCTGCTTAAGCAAAAAATTCAGATACCCTAACCCAGATGCCTACACTTGGACCACCCATTATTTAATAACATGCCTTTGGCAAGCTCTGTTCATTCTTGCTAAGAATACTTTCTTTAAAATAGAAAAAGATTAACAAAAAGTTAAATCTTCAGTGCTTGACACATGAAGATCACCAAGGAAACTGTACTTACTTGACTCGAGGAGAACAGTGCTTAGATTTAAGGACAAAGCATGCATAGAATTCTTCATAAGCTTTGTTTTCTTTGCATTGAAATGGAGCATATCTGAACCCAGACCTTCAACTTCTAAAATACATATTTTTAAATGCTTGACATACCTGTGGTCCTGCAATACATATAGAGATGACCCAAATGTGTGGGTACTAGAGAAAATTATTTATGATAGTCCTCCCAAACACAGCTTCTTTCACCCTAAATCATGTGCTTGAGGTACCACTTGTGTACTCCTATAGGGAAACTCCACTTCAGCAACCTGTGTGCTCCAGTTCCATCTGAGGGAAAAGCAGCCACATCAATCTAATTTACAGTCTGGTCTACATTTGTTTACATTCCTCCACATTCAAATATGTTGTCTTTTAAAAAATACACCTTTCCCCCCTCATTCTTTCCTTTTCCTTCAAGTAAAACACTTCCCAAATGGAATGTGAAACTAAAGGCTCTTCATGCCAATTCAGCTTTAATTTTCCTGTAAATTATTTGCTGTTGACAACCTAAATGTATGTTTTAAGAAAATTTCAACATTTGATGCTTAAGCTTTACATACTGCATTTTATATTTAAAAAAAAAAAGAAAAAAAGTCTCAAATGTCTCTGCTTGAACCTTTCAGTTAAATCCCTAAATGACACACCCAGGGAGTTACTTGCTTGAGGCATGAAACACAATTAGTGTAAATGCAGGCATGTCCCAGTGTCCAGAGGTATCTATTTCTGACTGTTAACATTCCATAGAGTTTCTTGCTCTATTATAAATGTGAGGTCTGCCACAGAGCTCCCAGCTACCATAGTAAGCAA
This sequence comes from Chaetops frenatus, assembly GCA_013400775.1. Taxonomy (NCBI): domain Eukaryota; kingdom Metazoa; phylum Chordata; class Aves; order Passeriformes; family Picathartidae; genus Chaetops; species Chaetops frenatus. The sequence goes on from VZTR01008532.1 coordinate 104,641, forward strand.
GAACTATTTGATATCATTAACTGCAACAGCATTTTCATTCTGCTAGAACTGACTGGAATGGCTGCAGAAAGCCCTGATTTGCAGTCCAACATGACTCCTTCAGTTTTCATGATATCCCAAATTAGGTCTTGAGGAGACTATTAACAAGAAATATAAATACCTGCCCTTGGACTATCTCCATTGTTCACAGAGCATGCTGCAACCTTGTCACCCAGACATTAACAGAATAATCTGTACTTTAAAACATACTCCCAGTTCCTAACAGGAGGACAACCTGATGGCAGAAGTAATGGAGAGAAAAATGGAAAGAAAGTGGAGGAGGAGAGTCAAGGTGACTAGAAGAAATAAAATGTAAAGGGATAATTAAAGGAAACATTCATATTACTTTTCTTCTTAAATTCTCGTTGGCCAAAATGTCTTATCCAGTACTTGTAATTCATATATGCTGCACAAAACAGTCACATGATCATCACCCTAGCATGTAATGTTAAATGTGCTGATGTAGGTGTTGGTCTCAAAGCTCATCCCCCCTGGTGTTAAGCAATCACACCTCCTTTTAGACACTGTTCTGCCCATTCAGTTTGGCAAAGGAGATTAGTGCTGAGCCTCAGCCCTGGCATCAGCTACTAAAAGGAAGGAGCAATGGCAACAGGAGCCCTGTCCCTGTATTTAATAGGAGGGACCCACAAACTCAAAAAGGAATTAGTGACAAATCAGGTCTGTTGTTAAACGACTGCCAAAATTATCTCCATTTGCTAGAGAACATGTAAACCAGAATTCACCCAAGAAGAGGGACAACAAACTGGGAAGATATGTGTCCACATATCTGAGCTGCAGAGGTGATGAAGACCCTAGACCTCACTCTCAACCAGACAGCATCTATCATCATCAAGTATGTAATATGACTACAAAAAGAACTATTTCTCTAGAGCTATCTTTCCAATGAACTTTTCCTTATTGTTTGGAAGAGGTTTTGCTGTAGGAGAAGGGCAGAGGGCTGAGAGTCCTGTATTTGTGACACTGACTTTTTTACAAGTCACATGGCCAAACTGGTGAGACACGAACTGGAATAATGGCCATTGTGGCTGGAAAATTGACTCAAATCCTTGACTCAAAGAATGGTGACCAGTGGTAAAGTCCAACTAATGACCAGTTTCTAGCAGTGTCTGAGGGACTGACATTGGGGCCAACACTGCTGGATGTCTTCATGAACCACCTGAACAGTGGGACAGAGTATGCCCTCAGCAAGGTTGTGGGTGAGAGCACGTAGGTGGTCAGTATAGCGCAGGAATGGTCTGTCAGGAGCCTCCTGAAGTTCAGTGAGACAAGCATGAAGTCCTGCATCCAGTACAGAACAACCCTATAGAAATATCTGGAGTGGGGACCAACTGGTAAGGAAGCAGCTTTGCCAAAAAAAACCCTGAGGGTTCTGGTGAACCAAAGTGGGAAGCATGAGTCAGCTGCATGCCCCTGTGGCAGAGAGGGATGGCTGCACACAGCTGTATTACCAACTGTAGATAGCAGGCTTATAGAAATTATTATTTCCCTCTCTATGGCATTTTTGACAAGATTTTTAGAATATTGTGCCAGTCTCAACCAAGGCTATAGGAGGAATGCCACAGAAGGTTAAATGGAGTCTTGATGTTTTAATGTGATCAGCTTCACTGCAACAATAACGCTTCGGCCTACAGATCTCCCTCAGGAAAGAAGGCACTGTGGGCACTCAGAAAATAATGAGTTTGATACTGATTGCTCAAGATAGCATTAAGTAAAATATTTTATGGAATTTAGAAATTTCTCTTTTGATTCTTCAGTCTGCTTGCATCAAAAAGTACTCTATTCAAATATTTAAGCAAAGCAATTCAGCTGATGGCCATGGTTTATCTAACCATGGACCATAAGGTGTTGCAGAACAATCACCTGATCAAGAAGAGAAATAACATGTCATTTATGCTAATGACTATATAGCCAGTCTCTCTGAATCATAAAGATTAATCATCCTATGGAACAGGTGTAATGAATTATTCCTGAGTTATTCTCAGGATTTCACCCATGTATGAAAACATGCAAAAAACAATTACAAGTGGCAAGCAGGAAAGGAAAACAATGGCAATAATTTGTTAATATACTATTTCTGAACACTAAATTGGCCTGAAATCTATTAATTAGATGCTCACAGTAATTCCTCCATGCAAACTGATTCATAACGTTGTTGCCAATCCTTTCTGCCACAAATGGGCCACTCTCATAACAGCACAGCTCTATTTTTCTTGGCCACACTGTCAGGAGCAGAAGCACAGGCAATAAGGCCAAAGCTGAATGAGGATTTATACACTTTTATTGAGAAACTTAATTTTTTCGATTTGCCTAAATCACCAGTTACTTTATGTCCTGCAATATTGCTACCATCAGCATTAACAAATAATCTTGGCTTCAGCCCCCAGGTTGTAAGATTGATATGTACCATGCTCATTTCCTCCTCCCTGGTTTTTTAACTTCTAGTGAATGCCAAAGCCCCAGTTTGAAAATTTTCTCCACTCCCTGAGGATTATTGATTTTCTTAAAAGGAGAGAGGAGATAGGGAAGAAAGAGAGGTGATATTATCACATCATCACTGGAGAACAGGAAGCAAACCAAAGTAGGAAAAGGCACAGGGTCCAGCCCCCACCTACTGAAGCCGCTGATCATCTGCTGCAAGGATTGCACTCCAGGCAGGATCAGGACAGTTGCCAACCTGACAGGTAAATACAGAAACAGCCTCCATCAAGGAAGATCCTCCATCCCCTGTGTAGTGTTCACATCCCTGCTTGATTCTTCTGCTACCCACTAATCCACAGGAACTGTTCAATGGCAGTGAGTAACAGTACATAATAGTCAAGAAGATGAAATAACTAATTTGCTTGTGGCTCATTGAGAATTTTGCCAAAACATCAGTCAATCCTGTTATAGTCACTGATGTGTAAAAAGACAAATGGTCTTCAGTAATGACAAAAAAAAGCAAAACTCTTCCATAACTCGTCCAAATAACATACTCTAAAAATTACTCTTTCTGCTTCAGTTAAAAAAGTTATTAAAGCTATGTTCTGTGTAAAAGTGAATACCCATACATAGTACAGGATTTGTTGCATTGAATTCATGAGTTCAGCCACACTTTAGGGCATTGTGTGGTGTGGCAGAAACCAGATTGCAGGTGGAACAAGAAAATTCCCCTTCCTCAGAGGGCAGAGTGTGTTCCCAGACAGGACATCCACATAGTGGTGGTCTGTGTGACCTTGGCTTACCTCCCACAGCATGTGGCCAAAGCTTAGCTGTAATAAGCAAAATTTATTAAATTAAGGCCATTCCTAGTGCATCCTGAAATGGATGACAAAGTTTTCCTTGAGATTCGATGGGATTAAACCTTATTCTTGCACCTGATTTTGAAAAGGCTAGTTAAAATTATCAAAGTTAATACAAAACCCTTTTGCATGAACATCCTGTACAACCTCAAGAAATCACATCACCTGCCCTTTGAATGTTGCTTTCTGGCTGTGAAGAGTAGCATTTTTCCATCACCTGTTACCTAAGCTTCATTGCAACAATAATTATATTATTATTTGCAAGACTGACATGGGCCAAAAAAGTAGTACATCTAAGGAGACAGCTGAGAAGTTTATAAAGGAAGACACCTCCTCTTTCCTCAAGAAATACACGGTGGTCATCACAGATAAATTAGAGAGTCATTCCAATTTCTGTTCATGTGCCACAGTTCTAACAGCAATGAAGGGATGCTGTGTGAGGCATGTGAGTTCGCTATTTGTTTGCTGTTATTTAGAATTTAAAAAACCCAAAAAAACAAGTTGCACAAATCGGTGATTGATTCTAGGAAAATGCATTGAAACAGCTCCTGGTAGGCACCAGGAGGCTCTGCCCATCTGGCCCTGGCTCCTCCAGTGCATTCAGTGCTGCCAGGAATCTGAATCTGTAATTACAGCTACCCAGTGCATGAAACACCCACGCTCCTTTGCCTTCTATTTTCTGTGTTGACCCAGTAAAGCTTCTCCTGCAGCTGGCTGCTCCTTCAGAGCCCACAGAGCCCGAGCCACACACTGTGTAGGTGACAGGGCACCCAGAGCCTCAGGGCCCAGTGCCGAGATGCCCCCAGGGCTCCACCCTCCTTGCCCAGTGCCTGGCTGCTCCTCACATCCCTCCAGTGTCTCCCCAGTCTCTGCAAAAGCTACGGGGACAGCACAGAGCTGGCTCCTCACAGAGAGGAGTGCTCCTGCAAATCCACTGCCAGGAGGGAAGGCAGCCTGTTATTTCAAGTGACCCAGAGAAAAATCATTTGTCATTACAGGGCAGCCCAATGCCAACAGTGCACTGCAGGCACAGGATCCTCCTGCCAGATGAGAATACAGCAGGCAAGGAGCACGAAAGCATCGTGACCAGACTCCGAGATGCAGAATCTGATGATGGACCACAGCCCCTCCAATGAGATGAACTGCCAGCAGCATTAATGAAATGCAAGTACGTAACTTATGGCACAGAGCACCAGAAGTATTGAACTGAGAAGGGGAAGCATTTCCCCAGCCATAAAGGGCTACAAATAAAACTGGGATTTATAGCAACAGCTCCTAGTGCAGAAGTGCTCCTAGATGGTATTTCCACGTGAAGAGCAATAATTGGCGTCACACATCAGGTAACTGCAGACAGTGCAACAGCTTCTCTTCCTCTTCTGCAACTCCTGGGTCATGGGCTGGCCCCTTTGCTTTTCTGCTAAAGCTTCCAAAATCTTAGGAGGAATCCACTTCCCAAATACAAGCTCATTGCTCAGATCTAACCTCACAGGAAGTCTGCTATGACTACAGTCTGTAGAGTACCTGTTAAACACCACATCTACAAGGTTGTTCTGTTCCTCTGAATTTATCAGTGCAAATACCCATTTTGTTTAGACACATTCATTGCTGGAACCTGTGCAACTACAGCAAGGGTCACAGAAGCACACTGGTATCTAGACATAATCTTAGACACTGAGGATCAATAAATGTAACTAGTACTCCTGAACCCTACTTCCCTTTCCATAAAATGGGGACATGAGATGGAGAAGCCAGGAACACACATACTGCAAGTGCTGTTGCTAACAGCTCTGAGAAATGCTCCTGCCTGGGAGGAGCAGCAGTAGAATTCTGCAGTATCTCAAGCACTGAAGTGCTCTCTGTTGGTCAGATTCTGTGAGAAAAGTATGTTTTATGGGGGAAGTTATTCCAAAAGAATGCAGCAACTTGTGAATTAGGAAAAAGAAAATCCCAGAAAATGTAAATTACCCACCTTTCTCAGGAGAAAACCTGGCTGCTGCAGTTCATTATTTCTGAAACTCTACTATTAGTCTTTGCACTGCTGCAGATGTCTCTGCTGGTATCAAGGCCCTATTCTGTACATTCACATTCATATAAATGTGAAGAGACATCAAGTCATGCTAGAGAAGAAAACCCATAGAAGTTACAAGGACTACAAAAATATTAGTGACAGGCCAGAAACTACAAGGACCACTGAAGAACTGCCTTGGTTCATCAGTATTACCTTTACATACTTCATGACATTGTAACTTTACGTGGTGTGTGCTACAATGCAGTATTTTATGATTCCAAGGTTACAGAATTCCTGATTTCAGCATCCCATCGCATAAAATAACCACGTTCTAAAATAAAAAACTCTTCCTGACATTCATGTGGCTGTAAGTCTACACTATTTCCTTCACTTCAAGCTTTGCAGAACAATTGCTGCAATTTTCTCAGTGAAGAAATAGAAAACAAAGAATTAGTATCAAACGTTGAGAGATCAATTTTCACAGACCCCATTGCTTGATAATTTAAATGCTAAGTACTGCAGCCAATTAGTCTAGACTGAAGTATTTGATGGGGCAAAATTTAGGTTAACAAATACTGCATAATATTATCTGAATAATATAGAGCAGACTTCCTACAAAGATGAATTTTGAATCTGCCCATTATATGAAACAGGTGCAAAGAGTGCGTGGGAGAGGTGAATTCATCCCTCCTCTAAATGGCAGTATAAAATAAAATTAGGATATAAAATTTGGGGGTGTCTTACAGGGCAGTTTTTAATTATATACTTAGCAGCATCTTTGCATATAATCATTACCTCAGCCTCCTCGTTTGCATGTATATATTCTTTTGTGCCAAGATCAAAGAACAAAGGTTAAATCCTTCTAAAACTCTATTCAAGCAGTGAAAATTGAAAACAGCTATTTTGAGGCTTTGAGCTTTTTTTTTTGTGTTTTCCCACTGCCTGTATAATCTGCTTAAAACTCTGTTTACTTGTTAAACCATGTATTCGTAGTGTGATATTGCAGAGCACTGGTGAACCAGCAGAGCTTTAAGGAGGATCCTTTCAATGGTCCTCCCATGGAAGAGGGAGAAACAAAATGAGGTCTCCTGGGCCACTGGCTGGCTGCTGGAGGGCTTCCACCAGATCTTCACCCCTCCCAGTCTTCTCCTGCACCCAGTTTTGGTTTGCATGGAAGGGTTTGGTATGGAAAAACTGGAATTGCTGTCTAGTCCTCTGTTGCCAGGCTTGTGGCACACAAATGAAATCCCTTCTCAGTCCTGACAGCAATGATAAACACCCAGCCTTGGCAGCTGGCACGGATGGGAATTGATGGAGAGGCAGAGCCATCCTTGTGTCAGTGAGGAATGATGAGACTGGGCAGAGGCCATGGGGCTGCTTTCTGTCACTTCCTTCCTAGAAAATGTCTGGCTTGTGAGTTTTCCTTCTTCCTCTGTTGCCACCAGCTGACCTGTATGAACATGAAGCCGTGTGTTATGGCCATTCAGTATCCTGGCTGCCTCTAAAGAAGTCCCCTTAGAATTCCTGGCTTCTGTTTGGGCTAGGTTAACATTGAAAATAACCCATTCCTGCAAACTTCCTCCTTTTTGCTAAACAGAAGCTGGCAGGACCTGGGCAAGGGTTGAATAAGACAAGGGAAGATGAACGACTGAGTAAATGAAAGCCTGCAAGGTACACAGCATGGAAACAGCTCAGCAATCCCTCATTTTAACAAAACCTGGACAGATCCATTTCTGTAACACATCCAGCTCATCCTTGTGACACATCACCAAAACCAAGAGAATATTGACATAGAGGGTGTCAACACACAAATACCACATTCACACAGGTCACAGCACCGAGAAGTATTTCAGGGTTCAACTAGCACCAGATATTTAAATTCACCTGCCATCTCAACCTATCAAACTGACTCAGATGCTAACTGCTGGAGAAAACCACTTCCTTCTCCCAATCACAGGTTCCTGAAGCAATAGCCACTGAGGCTGGAGGAAATTCTGTTTCTGGGTTAGTACCCACTGTTTAGTAAAGAAAATTTTTAACAGTTTAAACTGTTACTTTGCGCCCCTGCAAAAATGAAAAGATACCAGGTCAGCTCATCCCTACAACCTCCTGATGACCTGAAAACATGGAATGAACTTCCTTTCTGTCCCAGACACACAACCTTTAATATCAGTTATGAACAGCCCATCAGCAAGGTACTCTCCAGGACTGGAAAGTTACATCAGCTATTTCCATTGCACCACAATCCATTACAAAGAAGATGGCCAAATTTGGCCTTTCTCAACAGACCCATGGCTCAGGTCTGCCCCAAGATGTATTTGAAATTTCAGTTACCAAGGGACTATTTGGATTTTCACTGATAGTTAATTGCTTTCCATTATGTACACACAGAAAGGTGCATAATGAGTGGATTGACTGAAAAATACTACATTTTAAAAGGGTTTTTGACTAGTAAAAGGCTCTAGAGAGCTCATCAGTGGACACATTTTATTCTTTTACACTGGTACTTCTCTGGATAGATTTATTCTGTCCAGGTTTAGTCTATGTCAGATTTGCTGGGGATAAAGTGAGGATGACTCGGGAGCAACACTGAGATGCACTGTTCAGTTTCAGCCTCTTCCACGGTCTTCCTTGAGATGAGTTGGAGATTAGGAATGAGCAACAGAGAAGGAAGCCCAGCAGGATGTGAAACACCAGGTGAGGCTCTCTGTCTACAATGCTCAACATTAATAGCTTCTTGGAAAGAAAGAAGAATTGGAACATCCTATTTCTGTCATGCAGGGGCAGACATGGATTTTGGATAGGGATGTTGGAGCATTTCTTTTTACTCCACCAATTCTGTCCTTCTTTCAAGAAATGTTTCCACCATATGGTAGAAAGAGCCATAAAATCACAGAAAATATCATCTGGATATTTAGTCAACTGCTGTTTCCAGAAATGGTCATATCCTCAGTCATACAGGAAAAAGGCAGTAAAAGTAGGGCTTCACCTGCAAGTCTAAAGGCCCTCTGGCATTCTGGCCTCTTCAAAAGACTGGCTGAAACTAGGTTAAAATCTTCAACTAAAAAATGTCAATTCACTGAATATATATCCAGGATGATGAAGTTAAAGAACACCCATTTGCTGTATTTGACCCTTTCCATCTAAATATCAAAGGTCTGATTTTTACAATTATTGTGTCCACACACAGACACAACCCTCCTCCTGAAGGAGGGCTGCAGATGCTCAGTGACATCTGAAAAACAAACTACTTAGCAAAGGAAGAGCCTATAAACCAGAACAATACAAAAGAAATTATCCAAAGGACAGCATGTCATGCACTCTACACTACTGGAGTACTACTGTCACTGTAAATTTTCCCTCATTTTCCCCCTAAGAGCTATCAGTATGCCTTGATGACTGCAAAGGCACACAGGCATGTGTCTCCTGCCTTCCAACACCTTTCCAACATTTCAGATTTTCTACACAGCACCTGTCTGAAGTTCACTGCATCACTCCTGCTTCCTTCAGCACCTGCCTCCTACATTCAGAGGAAAAGAAGCTCAGCTATAGTGCACTGCAGCACACAAATTTTGTAAAACAAATTCATTTTACATGAAATTATTCTTGGAGACATAGAAAGAAAATGGAGAGAATAAAGCCAAAGGAGCCAACATTCTAGGAAGGCAGAAGCGTACAAAATATACCCTAAGTACAATTTAAACCCCTTCATAAAGCAAACAAACAAAGAAAAATGCAAGTGATACAATGCAGTGTAATTCAAGTCTAATGCTGAAAACACTAGAAATCAGCAAATTAAGTAGATGCTTCACATGGCTCTTTCACTATACTGCACATGGAAAGCAACTTGGAAAAATATACTAAAAATTTGTATGTTTTCCTCCTCACAATGGCAAAACTTTAGTCTGATGATCTTTTATCATTTCAGAAAAAGACACGTGCCATAAAATGAACAGTAAGAGGAAACTAATTAGAGTTTGCACCTCTGCAGAAAACACAATTCAATCTCCTAAATAATTAAAAGCGTTTCTGAGTGTCAGTTTTCCTTATCGCCGTCAAAAAAAAAAAAAAATCAGTTTATATTGCAGCTGAGATTAATATTTTTAGTATCTGGATGGAAACAAATGTGGAAGCGAAGGTCTATTAAAACTGTGTGATGGCCCACGGCTTTATAAATAACCACGTGCCCTCGCTGCCAGTCGCAGCGGTGACTACGGATGCAGCATGCTAAGCTATTCCGTCACAAGCCACACGCTCGCGGGAGCACTGCAAAGTGAAGATCAAGGTTAAACAGCGAGCAGGGATTTCTAAGAGGGAAGATGGCCGTGTGACCTTGGAGCTCTGACAGGCCCCAATCCAGGGAAGCACGGTGTGTAAGGAATCAGATGTTACCCACGTTCTTGACAGGAGGAATTTTTTTTTTAATTAGATACAAAGCACGTCATGTCTAAAAGGCCAGCTAGGAAAGTCAAGAGTTCACAGCTGTTTCTAAAAGTCCCCCACACTAAATGTTACAGAAGGGATGCTTTACCCCCAAGTTCAGTGCTTGTGCTCATCTGCTATAGAAAACTCTCCTGCATTGAAATCCTAATGGAGGCAGCTTTGAAAAGACTCATGGCACCTATTTGCACTAGAAGGTGTGCAACTGCTTTGCAGTATTTCCCAAAAAACTAGCACCATTCTCATGAATGGTTTCCCAATGTGAGCTGATTAATATTACAGCTAACAGCACTGTCCCAAACTTCGCCTGGAATTTCCTGCCTCTAACTGTTGCACTAAAGATGGGTTTTCATAATCCAGGCACGAAGGTGACTTCTGCCAAGCAGAGGAAGGGACTGGAGCTTGACAGGGTGCCGGTTCCCCTCGGCTCATTCAGGGGCCAGAAAAGCAACTCAGCGAGGCTGTGTCCTACAGAGAGCAGAAGGAAAGAGGCCAGGAAACTTCATGCTGGGATTTTTCCCAGGTTTAACTCTTTATGTTCATCCACAGCTTCCCAAGAGCCAAAGCAAAGCTGAGACTGCCTGGCGTGGCTGCAGACCTGGGAGCAGGCATAGCTTTATGTCCTGCCCGAGCCCTTTTCTCCTGGCAGATTCCAACTGTCCTTCCCTCCTGTCCTCAACTCCTACCTCATCCACACCATCCCAACATTTGCTTCAAGCAGCCTGAGTGCTCCCTCCCAGAAAGGTGCCTCTTGAGAAGCTTAAAAACTTGGCAAAAATTAGGGTATGCTTTCACAGAAAAAAATTTTTAAAAGGTAAGACCTCGTTATGGGTTACTGATATGTAAAAAAGCATGGTTTTAATGGGTAAAAATAAATTCCACCTTGTTCTGTATTTCAGAACCAGTCTGGACTGTTCTGGAGGCAGTTTTCACACTGGAAGCTGTTCCAATGGAAATCTTGGTGTAGCCAAAATGAAAGGAAGCTCTGCTGCAACTTCCAATGGTATTTCCATTAGTTTTATTACCCCTATCTCTAACTAACACAACGCCCTTAAAAGTTATTAAAAGCACTAAAATGCCTCTATTTTAACTTCCTTGTCTAAGGAAGAACACAACATTAACCAAACCCATTTCTTTAACTAAAATCATGCTTTGGACATCTCATTATAATTTGACAATCACTTAGTTTGCCTTCAAATCAACACCCTCTATGTTTCTAAGTTCATGTAACACAACGTGGCTGAGGATGACCCTTGTTTACATTTTCTAAGCCCAACTCACTTTCTGAACTGCTAGAAATTAGAGTTGCTAAGAACAGAAGAAAAAAAAAAGCTATTATTTGTTTATAAATTATTACCAGAAGAAGACAAGCTTCAGATCACTCCAACCTTAATAACTGCTGCCAGAGTTGTTTCTACCCATTAGTAGTTGTCAACAGATTGGTTTCACTTAACAGGCAGCCAAACTCAGCATTTCCCTGGGAAAAAAACAGAGTTTGCAAACCTTCACGTGAAGAAAATGAACAGGATGCATGCAGTAACATGTACTTCAAAAACGAAATGCAATCTGCTCACAAAACTGTGGTATATAGTTTTGTTCTACTTTTTTAGCAATTCCTGTTGTCTAGCTGTGTATTCCAATTGGCAAAAGCAATACAACCAATATCCTGAGACAGCAGAATTTTGCATGAAATTCATAAATAAAAATAAGTTGAAAAATAACTTGAATTTTTTTTTAAAGTATAGCTCCAACTCTAAGGACATCAAGAGTAGTTTGACATACCAGATCATAATAAGACATGGAGGAAAACAGCTTTTCAAAAAGAAAAAATAATCAAACTATCCCAAACTGCTCCCCTACCTGCTGGGCTATTTGTTTCATAACCAGAGCAGAACAAAGGGTTATACAGTCTGAACAACAAGCTACTACACTTGTAATTCAGCTCATTTCTCTTACCCTGACAGAAAGCTACTGGAAAATGTATGGTGACTTCTTTTCTTTTTTTTCCTAATTATTTCCAAAACTGAATTAAAACTAAAGGAGGAGAAACATTAAATGAGCTATAGCAGAGGTATCCCTGCCCTTCACACAGTGCAGCCTGGGATGCCTGGCAAGGAGAAGTCTGCCCAGACTTCATACAGAGGTGTGAATGCTCAGCACTGGGCTGGAGATTGAACCTCTAATTAGGTACCTGTGGGGAGCAAGGGGTCTGCCTCTCCCTCTGTCCCTGGTGATGCCCAGCAGCCAGAGAGCAGAGACACCCATTGCAGCACATCTCTGCAAAGGTTTCTCTTGGCAGCCTGAGCAGTTGCTACTTTCCCCTAATATTTTTAATGTGGGGTGTGCATGTCCATGAGCGTTTGCGTTTTGCTTCTGTTATAAACCAGTTTTAATGCATGAACAAAGCCTGGAGTGAAGTGATGAGAATGGTTTGGAGGAGGATGCTTTTGAAGAATGGGGTTTGATAGTGGATCACTGAGCATTTATATAAATATTATTTGTACATTTATATACATTTGTATATATGTTATTTGTACATGGTCTGATTTACATTAAAGAGGAAAAAAAGAGTAACACAGCAATTCATGGATACAGGAGCAGTGTCCACAAGCAGATGGAGATGCCTGTCCTGCTCTATTTTGTGTCTGGGTTTGGGTTTAGAAGCTTGCTCAGAAGCAAAAGAGCCTTAGTCCCCTCCTCATGCTTCATGTACGCCATGCCTTTACAGAAACAGTGTCTGCAGATGAACATTGGCTGCCAAAAATGTGACAAATTCAAACAGACAAGCTCTCGTAATTACCAGAGAAATCTGTATACAAAGGAGAAAAGGGAACTATGCTCCATAGAAAAAAAAATAAAAAGCCCAAACATCATATATGAAAACAAGACAAAGGGAGCTATTGTTGAAATGAGTCTTGCCATTTCCCAAAATATTTGATTTTCTTTTTCCCCTTAGGCTTTAAGAGTAAGTGAATATATAGAGATATATATATATATATATTTTTTTTTTTTTTTTGGAAGAACAAAATCATTCTGTATTTCTTCTATCTGGGAGAGAGAAAAATAAGATAATCAGCCTCTCCATCAACCCTGCCCCATGCAGCACACATGAGTCTAAGGAAAATATAACTTCCCATCTGAAAATACCTGAATTCAGAAAAAAGAGTATCACAAAACTACTAAAGGCATGGAGTTGTCCTACTGAGCAGCATCTAGGCCTCAGCAGTACAAATTTAATAACCACCTCACTGCTTCAGAATCAACATCCAGGACTTTTTGTTGCAGGCACAGAGCAGCAGAGCAGTACGCCAGGCTGAAAGGCTTCAGCTCTCATACAGGAGTTACCTTTACTCAAACAATAAAAAAATATTCAACTGGATTATTTTTATCACCTTCCTGAACCTCTATTCATAATTTTGCACTTTGTAGACAGTTGTGCCTCCTGCCCTGCCCCTGTATCCTGCAGCAAATTGCTCCCAAATACAAAGGCAGCACCATCGCATTCCTGTGGCCAGACAGACTCTCCCATCATCCTGGTAACACTCATTATATCACACACTTAGCACCATTATCTCTCCACTGAAAGCTGATTTGAAAAAAATGACTTTTTCATCTCATGGTTCCTCCCGCTGTAAATCATTAACAAAAACTTGTTTATTTTCTGACCTCATCCAACTTTACTTCTTTTTTGTTTAATCATTCCTTCTTTTCTTCTTTTTAATTACTCCTTGAAGTAACTCTGAATCCAACTCCTTCCATTTAGTTTCTATGTGAACAGCAGAAAATACTAATATTGCTGTTTTTCTGCAGTGAAGTTTCCTATTTTATTTCAGGTTTGCAGGTAGGATTTTCAAGAGAATCCTACTCTCCTCAACAGATACACATACAGGTTTTACAGGCCACTCTGTTACGGGTAATGCACCTAACATACCACTTCAAAAGGATGCCAGCGTGCCAAAAATGCAATGCTACTACTCTGAGACTATTTCATAATGCTTTCATGAAAGGAACTGGAGCACAAGACACGTTATTGCCATTACCTGTGAAAGTCGTTACTGCGAGGCCAAGGACGGCTGCACAGCAGCTTCACACGCCAATGGAAAACCCTTCCCATCCCGTGGCTGCTCACAGCAAGCCAGCCTGTGCCAGCACCACCACAATTAACCACAGTGATTTCCTCTTCTTGACAGAAATCTCTCCACCGAAATTTGCTCCACTCTAACACCTAAAGCTGATTTTTAACACTATAGATGAGACGTAAACAAAATGAGTTTATCTTCTCAGAAGTAAACATTTCAGGGTCAATCCACTGGTTTCTAGATGCATTAGAAAAGAGCTAGTCCTGCCCAAATAATTCCTTTTATTCTTCTGATTTCCAGAGGAATGCCTTGCTGATTTTGCTAACCTGCACACTTCTCTTCTAACTCACTGCAGAAAATGGATAATCAATCACAAAAATCACCCTGTTCAGAATCTGTGATGTTGGGATGCCCAAGAGACAAGTGGGTTGGCATGCTCCTGATTAAAATACCCACACATCTATTTGCAAGGTCTACAAAATTTGGAAATCTTTTGACTGACATATATCGCACAAGAATAGAAATTTTCTTTACACTGATTACATCATATATTGCTCAGGATCTGCAACTTGCCATTAAAACAGCCAATGTCATGAATTGGTAAGGATTATTGTTAGCCTTCACATTTGCAGACTGAACAAAAGAACTGTATTTCTCTCAGAGCATAAATTAACAGCACTAAATATGATGGTTTGGAACATTCATATAAAAACATTGAAGGTTGATTTTGCTTTTTAATATTGATTGGAAGGGTATTTATTAAGTTGCTTTTATATAATATTTTGGCACTTATCCGGCAGAAATTTGAGATGAAATACATAACATTGATGTAACAATGTTTTCTGTGAAATATAAAATAATCTGGCACATTCTTCTCTTACTGGCATATTCTCTCTCTATAGTAAATCAACTACAATCTCTACTAGATACATAATACTCTCTGGATTAAATATAACTGTTTAAATTTTCTCCCTTTTCTAGTTTAAAACAAAACAGAAAACCACAAAAACCCAAACCAAGAAATCCATTTAACATTTCCAGCTTAACAAAGTTGTTTGAATGTACTATTAATTACTCCTCCTAGCCCCACAGTCACATATTAAGAAATCTTTAGGAAACACTGAAGAGGAGTGTACAAGAAATGCACAACTGCAAAATGCAAAGAAAGTATATCCTCCAAGGCAGGAAACTAAACTTCCAGGACTGTCTTGTTCTGATGGTTTTCAGTTCTGCAGAGGTTTCTATTTTTCTCTTCTTCAATGTAGCCCTGGGAAGCTGTTGTGGGAGGTATTATCTATTTGATGGAGTTTTTTTTCTTTCCTCCAGATTGTAGCCAAAAATAGATGATGAGAGGGAAAAAAAAAAAAAAAGAAAAAAGAAAATCTCATGTAAAAAGCCTCAGAAGATGTGATTTACAAAAAAGAAACCTGCCAGCCACAGAATAAACCACACTATATTTGTTCTGAAACAGAATTAAAATGAATAGCAT
This sequence comes from Chaetops frenatus, assembly GCA_013400775.1. Classification (NCBI taxonomy): domain Eukaryota; kingdom Metazoa; phylum Chordata; class Aves; order Passeriformes; family Picathartidae; genus Chaetops; species Chaetops frenatus. The sequence goes on from VZTR01008532.1 coordinate 119,995, forward strand.
CATTAACTGCATCTGCTAAGAAGTCACCCTGCATCTGTACAGAGTGAGTTTCTGCTGAGGAAGATTCCTTGCCCACATCTCATCCACGGAATGTGTGGGATAGAAACAGACACTGACTGTGGTCTCTTGTTTCAGACAACTGAAGATGACAGAAGACAAAGAGAGGAACACACTGAAATGGGTTCACCACAAGAAGAGGATTATAAAACCTTAGATATAATTTGTACAGTCAATGAAGAGGGAAGAAAAGAGGAATGAAGGCATACAGCAAATGACATATATATATATACACACACACACAAAATAAACACAAGAAAAAAGCTCACCACTTCAACACCCCTTAATAAACAATGTAATTCCATTATATTTTAGTGTCAGGACTATCAAGCAAGTCTGTAGATATTAATCAAGTTATGCAATTGTTTAGACTGAAATGCAACACAGGAATAGCTAAAATACTTTGCAGATGGGAACAAGGTTACCAAGTCTGTTCTTGATTCTGTATTTGCTTTTAGACACTGACCATGCATCTAAAAGCAAATAGAAGAGGCTTTTTATTTAACTTATTCTTAAAAATTGATACATTAAAGACTAAGTAAAGCAAATGGAATATGAATCTGTTCCCAAGTTACTGGGCAAAGGTGCTGGGTAGAGTTTGTCTCTATCTTTTTCAATTACTCATCAACCGCATAAATAGCCCTTAATATTTTTCCACTTTCAGAGTTGAACATGACAATTTCAGGGTTACAGAAACATGGAGGTATCTTTGTCTAAACCACAACACTGCAACAGGCTGTGTCCTGCACCCACCCTATGTCTGTGGTATGATAAAGTCAAATCAAATAAAAATAAAAGCATATTTGACACAAAAGGGAGAATTATTTTCAACTTTAAATTTGAAATTTTGTGTGAATAACTATGCTCAGACAGAAGGACAAAGTGTATTTCTTTCCAGACTACAAAGTACCAAAGAACCTACTGAACATCTACTTCAGAGGCAGCAGAACAGAGCTATGTGTCCCAGCCAAAGCACGACCTATGCAAATTTTCCCTGATGTTACATAGCAGTAGCTTATTCAACCTCCTCTTTAAATCAAGAAAGCTTGTCAGCAATCAAGGGGTTAAATCCTTCTTCTCATCTTCCTCCTCTCCTCAGCTTCCCACACAAGACTGAACCTATTTCATAAATGAGAGCTGTCCTCCTACATAAGATTCATATTAATAAAATCTCTCTTGGAGGATCTCAGGCTCCATCTATCCCAGCACATTAAACAGTGCCAGGGAATGTTCCTGGGAGAAGGAACCTGGTGATCTGCACTGCCATGGTGGGAGATGGTCCCTGGCAGCTCCTGGCCCCAAACCAAGCAGTGCTCTCCCAGGCCAGTCTCAGGCCATCCATCAGCTGGGATGTGACCAAGCTGTTTTGGAGTGTGAGGCTCAGCAGTGCTGTGCCAGCTGGCCCCACTGCCAGGGCAGCCACAGCCCTGCCATGCACACACAAATCCCAGCACCAGGCAGGGAGTGCAGCCTTGGAGCTCCAGCTGCTTTACATTCAGGTGTCTTTACCAGTCCCATGTACAGCCCTTGGAGAGCAGAACCTGCTCCATGGTACGTGATCCCTACAAGTCAGTTCTCCTCTGGCTGTGGATACTGTCAGCATTTCCAGCAGAGACAGTGCACCAGAACAGTGGTGAGGGATCTCCTGGGGTCCAGGCAAAAATATCTGCCATCAACTGGGTAGTGTGAAAAACCTAAAGAGTTTAATTCTAGAAATGTGCTCAGTCTGTGTTGGTGTACAAATCTGAGTGATACTGAAACAAACCATTATTTAAAATGGACTTTATGAGTGCAGAACACAGGCTCTAGATACCAGTGCCTTCTACAGCTGCACTGAGCTGGGTGACAGCACTTCAGCAAAGGCATTCAAAAAAGCCTACATTGTAACTGTAAATGACAAATAATGATCTTTTCTTGCACCCAAAAATAACTTTGCCATACATAGGAGAGATTAGACAAGCGCTACTGGATTTGATTCTATTGCTTCAATAAAATACAAATGTTAAGAGGGCAGGACTTGTGATCTGAGGGCATTATTATCCTCACCAGGCAATACTCCACATTATGGAGCTCACAGGACTCATCCCTGTATCACTCCTAGGTCTGTCACACCTCCCCTGCGGTCAGAGGTGGCTGCAAAAGCTGACAGTGGCGAAGACTAATTTTAACATCAACTTCTGCCATCGTTTTCCTTAGCACCTGGAGTGAAGGACAGAGGGGGAAGCCACACACACACAGGGATCTCTGGTAGAGCAGATGCAGTGCACAATCCATGTTCAGCCCTCCCTTTGGACCTGAGCACCACCAGTGGTACTGCAGACAGCCAGGAAACAACCAGCACTTCAGCTGGCCAGCTCCAGTATTGCCAGTGGTGTAACTGGGCAGACTCAGGCTGCAGGACAGGCACCGAGGTGTTCTGGGCTATGACAGATGAGATGCAAAAGTTGAAGGTGTTACTGCCAAGTCTTATCATTTTTTCCCAAAGCCTTTGTTCAGCCCTTCTGCTGGAGGTGGCAAAACCAACGTGCTGTGTGCCACAGCCGAGGGCATCAGCACCTCAAACTGTCCCTGTGAATGCCATCCTCGGGAATTACAGCCCATGATGAAGACGCACCTCTCAAGACACAGAGGGCAATTAATTACCAGAATCTACATTGCTAGTTTCAATTATCACATCAAACATGCATTAGCAAAAGACAGCACTCTATTACATATCTTTGGATCAGTACATGCAGAACATGCATGTAAGAACATTAGGTAAAAGCAACAATAATTTGAAAAATATGATCTAGAAAACCAAACTCCGAGAGAAATGGAGTTTTCTTTTTCCAGATGACCGGTATAACACGAAGTGACTTAACTCATCTGACAAGATGGATTACAGCTGGCCCCTTATCTCTTGGCCTGCTTAGTAACATGAAAGGAAAAGAAAAACAATGCATTAATTGATGGCGGAGAACGTTTTTCTTCCTAATGGTTTCCAGCCAGAATTTTTGAGCCTGAGCCATTTCCCAAATAATGGCTAGCATTTGTGTACACATTACTTTCTTTCATGTGACAAGGAAATGTAATTTTTCTTTGAAAACATACTCATTAAGGAAGCAAACCCCCTCCCCCCGCCCAGAAGCCTTTGCACCGCATTCATAAGTGTGACACAGTATAATCACTTTGAAAGTCTGGAGGAACCACAGAGCCTTTGAAAGCTCCCACAGCAGAGACACAGCCATGTGCCTACTCTCCAATGCCCTCTATTAGATCAGGCCTACCCAGTATTTTAAGGTTATTTGCCATACGACAACCATCAGAGATCTCAATCAGATTGAGAGTTATTCTAGGAAACACACTTAAAAAAAAAAAAATCAAAGAAACCAATGATTATCACAAATAATTGAAAGGAGCAGGCATCATTAATACAGTCATAATATCACATAGGTTGATTATATGCTCAGAAGTCACTTGGAAGTATTTATTTACTCCGATGGATGCTTTTCAGCTCAGTTTCACGGAGCCCTTTCAAGAGAAGGAAGGGCACAAAGGGAGTTGCAGATGATTGTGCCGTACTCCTCACCAGCCTCAGTGCCCGTGTGACAGCGGAGGAAACGCTGAGCAGCAGGGCATCTGAAATTCCCTTCTCTGCTAACAACATCTGGAGCCTCAGAAGACAAACTCCTGCAAAAGGGCTCAGTGGAAGTCTCCAGCCACTGTTTGCTGTGTCTACTAGAAGCAGAAAACCTAAGGAAAAGACAGATCAAGACAGTGTCCTGTAATTTTGTGCCACACTGATGGAGATGCCTTGGGTTAAACAAGTGAATCTGCTTGAGCCTCGTTTCTCTTGCTCTCCATTCAGATACAGCTCAGACCACAGAGAGCATGGTCTCTCCCCAACACAGGGGCCTGAGCTGTTGCCAGAACAGAGACCACATGACCAGAAGAAATTAAGGTATTTTTTGTATTACAGCAAGAATTGGTCTCCCTGCTTGGGCTGCACCCCAGGAGAGGCTTAGTTGAAAGAAATGGAAACTGCAATAGAGTTCCCTGCCTGAGACTAAAGCTGAAGCTCAGTTTTACAAGGAAAGAGATGCAGTATGAACATGCAGGCATGCAAAATTAATTTAAACCCACCCTGAAAACTGGGAGCTGAAAGATGCTCCCTTGTGGAAGCAATCCCAGCTTGGCTGCCATGCCAAGCACTGCCTACCTGACTGGGCAGAATGGGATGCTGAACACCCAGCACTTAGAGCAAGGACAAGGCTGATGCTGCACATCAATTCCTATTATTTTATTTATAACCCCAGTGCTGAGATGTGTACTAGCTATGTGGGGCAAGGTACATTTCTGTGTCTCACTGATGGATCAGTGGAAGGCTGGTGCTGCAGATTTCAGTGCAACAACTATCACATAAGGCTGGAGACCACCCACAAGAATGCAGCCACCAACTCTTCCCTCATGTATGATCACAAACTGGGGATCCAAAAAAGCCCAGTCCTAAGCTGTGGTAGATCTCACAAGATCTTACAGATCTCTGTCATTTGGGAAGGCCTCAGAGAATGCTTTGTTTTTCAGGTGATGGCAAGGTATCTAAGAAATACACTTATTCCTGTCAGCAGCTCTCTGAAACATTGAAAAGTTCATTTTAAGAGTAATAAATATATTTCATAACCATCCCAAGGGAGTTTTTCCTCTTCAATGAAGCTACTGTACTTGGCAAGGAAGCAGTGTGACATTTTTTTCCCTAAAGGCTTTGGAGTGATAAATGATAGCTAAAATGAAATTTTCTATTAGGCTTAAAGTCTTTGCAGAATGGGCTTTAAGAAGAAAGGTTTGGCTTAAGATGTCCAGAATTTAAAAATCTTGAAATGTAAATGTTAGATTATTTGAAACACAGAAACAACTGAGACACAGAGATTAAACTAACTTAAGGCAAACTCCCAGACAATTCTTTGGTATGAAACAACTGAGGGACTGGAGAACTCTCTTACTGCCATTCACACAATAAACTTCCTCTGAAAATGCACCATAAATCTAAACTAAGATAACCTTAGTAAAACATTATGACATTTCATTGATATTGAGTTGTATTCAGATATTAAAATAGTTCAAGTATCTTTCAGCACACTCTAGAAATCTATTTGTTCTTGAATGAGATCACTTGAAGTACACATAGAAAGAGTAACAGTAAAATTATAAGCCTGATAATTTTAGAATCTAGAAATAACAACTTAAGACCCATAATCTTAGGTTTAGGTCACCAAATTAAGAAATTTTTAAAAGAAATCAAATTGGATTATTTCTCCTGTAGTTTTGAACTGGTAGCTATATTTGTGACTCACACTTGCAAAAGTTTTAATGTAAAAATAATTTTATTTTTGTTTTAATGGAAACAGATGCAATCTCACAATTTACCAGGCTGGCTGGGTGCTAAGAAAAGTGTTCCAAAACCTCACAGTTAACTCTTCTTGACAGCTTAGTGTGGAATTTAGCTATATTGAAAAACTGCTTGACCCATGCCTGCCTAATCGAGATGGCAGTATTTACATCTCTCAAGTTCCTGTGAAAATGCCTGACCATTATGGTCACTTAGACTAAACTTAGATCTGGATCTGGAGTCTCACATTTTCTGAGAGAGTGAAGTCCTGGCTGCACACTGCAGATGCCAGTCAGTCATTCCAAAGGGGCACGGCAGCTTGTGACAGCACCCAGTGTGAGGAAATTTGTGAGATTCACCACCAGCTCTGAAGCTGAGAATCAGGACTAAAGAGCAAGATGAGAATTAATCTTTTTAATACCTCCAAAGTGAAATAATAAGATACTCAATGGTTGATTACACGGAAAAAATGTACTTTTAAACCCTTGATATAATGATAATTTGTAAGCCTACACAACAAATTTACAAGAGGCAAGAATTTCAGCTTTATCACTGTAGTCAACAGTTGTCAAAAGACCAATAGTTTTTAAAAAAACCACACATCAGCTAAACAGTGTTATGTAATTACAGATAGAGCAAGGTAATGACATGTTTTTTTGTTCCCACTTGGGAAATATTAGAATAAGAAGTCAGTGCCCTTAATATCCATTTGGATTTATTTCCTGGGTATCCCACTCCCATTCCTACCAAAACCCAATAACTGAAAATAGCTGAAGTCAAGTGTTCTCTGTTTTCTAACCTGTAAATGAACTTTCACACTGAAAGACATTTCCACAGGTGATCGAATGAGCCAGGGGAGCAGCTTATCAGACACAGAGCATATTTCATCAGCTGGTCACTGCTTCCAGTCCAGACTGAAATTGATAGTCAGTGTTTAACAAAAAAAAAAGAAAAACCACTAAAACAGCCCAAAGTTTCCAGCAGCTGTTCAGTAGTACTTATTATACTCCTTGGTAACCATAAACTATTTGTACAATCTCCTTGTACAAAATGCAGCATTAAAATAAAACCTTGGCCAAAATTACTAACATTTCAGTCCAGACAAGATTATTCACATGCCTAAAGTCTCCTGTCTTGGAGAATGAAGACTAAGATGTGTTTCTTCCCAAATGGCCACAATTTTATAGCAGATGCTGCTGAACTCCAGCAACATCTAGACTGTGGCTCTGGGCTGCCTCTTCCTATCAGCTATAATCTGTATTTTCACATGACACTGATCACGAGGGCCTAATGCACACAGCCAACAACAGACAGCATTCATTCACAGTCAGACATATGTGCCGAGTCCCACGGACTCCTTTTGGGGGAAAGTCCTTATAAAACTGAACACCCAGTGTCAGGCTGTGGCTGACCTGGCTCTCTGGAGGCTCCACTTGGCTGCTGGCTGATCCCATCCCTGCTGCCCACCAGAACTCCAGTGATGATGGTTCCAGGCACATCCAGCCAGAGCCCAGCTATCCATGAACGTTCCTAAGGGCTGGGCCATCTTATACAAAGCAAGGCATGGGAAATGCACTTTATTCAAAGTTTGGTGTTTCTGAGAGCGGTGAAAAGCACCTGAACACACCCAGGTAAGTAGGAGTACAGACTATAGATTTCTGTCAGTACTGCGCTTATAACAAAAATCAGGAGAAATCTTATTCCAGAGCAGAGTTCCCATTACCCTCAGAGGCAGATGGAGGTACTACACACAGAAAACATCTGATACTTGATGCTGAATTACTGCAATAACTACATGGCACATGCAACTTCAAAAATTGTGCCTGAGCACTGGTATCCCACAGAACCTCTGTGCACCTTGCTAGGGGACAGGACTGCAGGCAGCAGTCACATGGCACAACCCCACTTGGCAGCTGTTTTTCTGCTTGTTTGTTTGTTTGTTTTTCCAGGAGGGCAGAATGATTAACTCAGCAGTCCATGTTTGCAGAGTCTCATAACAGGGCTTGGAAGCTTGAACTGCCCATTTAGGT
>VZTR01008532.1:127508-175976 GCA_013400775.1 Chaetops frenatus
ACAGGGGTTGTAAGCTTGAACTTCCCCTTTTGTGTTTTTTTTTTTTTTTTTTTTTTTTAACCTGGGATCTCAAGGTAACATTTACATGCCCTACATACCGATTCCTTAGTATACTTTTAGCACAATTAGGTGATCAAGCAGAGCTACAGTCATGTATTTCAGCCAAGCAGCCATTAACTACTGGGAGCAGCAGCATTAGCAGTTGGGAGTTTATTTTAGGGAACAAGGATAAAACCTTTCTCCAGATCCATAAACAGCCCCACTGGAGAGCGTATACAAAATCAGAGGGACATTAATATTAAATGAGAAACCACAATGAGACAAAAAAAAGATGTGACATAAAAAAGCAAAAGTTTCAACCAGGAGACAAATCTATGGAATGTGAAAGAGAGGAAGGCAAGAAAGAAGGAAGCAGAAAGATCATCCAGAATTCTTTAAACAGAACCAGAGGCATTTTGAATAGTTACATTTTAACTAAGTTAGAAATAACTGGATGAAATTCCATGACCAGTATCATACAAGACAGCATACTAGAGGATCTAAGGTTGCTTTGCAGCCTTAAAATCTAAGACCCTAGGAACAGAAAAGGAAAGAAACTTGATTGGCAGCAATGGAGACAGCTACACAAAATTTTATTTCAGGCAGAGAAAACATACTGCCAAAAATAGTAAGAAAATATGTCTGACATATGCATATACATGCTCTGTTCTCCACTACCCACATCAGTACTTACGTATTTAATGTACAATTTGGCAGGAAAAAAAAACATACAAAAGGATACAGGATACAGTGGGTCCCACGGGAATTGCTTACAGGTGCCAATATACATGGAAAAATAGGAAAATCCTCAGATATTGTTGGTCTTCAGCCCTGCCCAGAGCACATATGCAATTCTTTGGATTAGATAGGTCTCTGCCCCAGCCACCTCAGCCTTTGCTCCACCATGCCCAGGGTGTACAAGAGTGAGGCACTGCCAAGGAAAGGGCTGGCCCAAGAACAAGTTGTTCCAGCTGCTCACAGCTGCTGGACACTCCCTGGGGATTCAGAGACAGCTGACACAGGTTGGGCAGCCAGCACTTCTCAATAAACAAAGAAATCTGTAAAGGGCAAAATATAGACCAAGATTTCTAACAAAATCATGGCCAGCAGCAATCAGCTTCGTCGTGTTCCATCAAGCAGAAAGAAGCACCGGAAGCCCTTCTGGAGAGTTTGGACACAAAAACTGCAGCACAAGTACAAACTGTCACTGCTGGATACCTTCAACTCAGTATTTTTATCACACATTAGGAGCAATTTTATCCCAGAAGTTAGAAAGAAATACTGCATGCAAAGCGATGCAATACAAGGCTTTAGTGACAGCCACGCTGGCTGTATTCGCACAGTGAGCAACCAGGCTTTTGGGAGGGTGTGCTCCAGCCTCCAGAAAACATGCTGCTCTAGGGCTGAGACTGAAGAAGCCCCTGAATCCTAATGAACTGCACACCAAAGGCTGTGCCTAAGTCAATTTGCACAGTACAACTGCAGTGATAGGAAAACAGAACTGCTTACACCCAAGAGCTCTGATTCCCTCTGAGTAACCCACCTCCCCAGGGAATCTCGAGCTCCGGCTCCTCCTCCCTGAGGGTCCTGCTGAATTCCTACAACAACTGCCAAGTACAAGTCTCTGGGTGTAAGGTTTGCCATAGCCTATCCTTAATAAGTAGCAAATGCACTACTTCAGAAATTGCCAAAAATGCACAATGAAATCATCACAGTATTTTATTAAATCAAATCTTTGGGATTATTGTTGTGCAGTTCACTGCAGAGCATTTTAAAATAAGTTCCACAGAAGCCATTGCCTATGCTGTGCCTACACAGATGAATAAATGCAAAAGCCTGCAACCCGTGAAAGTACAGTCATAGGAAAAAAAAGAAAACGGAACAGAACCAGGAACCAAACTCCCACATATTTTCCTTTTTCAGCTAATCTTGCTTATAATAGCACAATTGTTTCCTTGTAAAGGAATGCAGGGAGACTTAATTATCAAAGTAAAACCTGATGCTTTTAAGGCTGGGGGAAAAAAATGAAACCACTTTCCTGTATTTCCTAGCCCTTAGCACAACGACTGTACTTAGAAACAGAGATCTCAAATTTAGCATTTGGTGTCACTGGAGATTTTAAAGCTATCACTCTCCTCTTTTCTTTTTCCCAGATCACCCACCATCACACAGTACACCAGCTCCCAAGAAAAGAAAGCAGTAATTTCTAAATTGCTGATCTAAATTTTTGTACAGTAAGAGGCGGTGAAGTCAAGAAAGAAGCCTTGGCTCTCCAAAGTCTGTATTGAAATCCAAGTGCCATTCACAAACAACTGGTCTTACATCATAATTTCCATTCCTCTACTGCCTTCAGCAAGCACAGAAATGGCAAACCATCTTGCATTTAGGCTATTTTTTGAGTACTTCAGATGGTGGAACAAAGATATGGCAATCATCACTTCAGTTTCACATTTGGAGTGTGATGGCCAAAGCTCCTGGACACTCAGTATAGCACCTGGTGTGGTACTGTTAGTCTCTAATAACCACAGTGGGATCCAGACCACATCAGACTTCAGATGACTCTAGAATAAAATGATAATATAAAGGGGTTCTCTTTCCCCTTCAGTTCTAGATTTAAAATCATTAAGCCATAAAACCTGTAAAGCTAGGAACTAACATTATCATATACTTGCCAATTCAAGGAAGTAGACAGAGTTCTGAGGCTAAGTTGTATTTAATTTCTGCCCACCTGTCACTAACTTTGGTGTGATATGTCATCCTGAATAAAAAAAAAGAGGTAGCAATTCCTACTTTCTGTTGAAAACAAAAAAATCTTTCCCATGTTCTTGAGTACCCCGTCTATTGAAATGCACAAGTAAGCATTAAAATAATTATAACTAACAGCGGTAGTCTCATTTATTTATGATGAATAAAACATGATGGAGAGCTGTCATAAAAAAAAGACAGAGAGCTAATCTCCTAAGACACACAAGTGCATTTCCTGTTCATGTCAGTAAGAATAAACAGGCCTGTGCAAAGTCCAATGAATTTACTGGGGCTTAAGTGCCTCTGTCATATATGAAAAAAATTAATATTTCATGTGTCACATACAAAATGAAGGGGAGATAAGGGGGAAGATGAAGGAGTAATAGCAGAAAACATGAGAAACATTAATTAAATTTAAATTCAGATTTATACTCCATTTTTTCCTCAGTTTTCATGATCAGTGAAAAAAAATCAATATTCCTGATGTCACAGGAAAAGTGCTTAGAGTAGGGTGCTTCTGCTGAGAAAAAAAATTATTCTGAATGGTATCTTTATTAATCTGCTTTCAGCAAACAGGAAATTCAATGAACTTAAGAGTTTATTTGTATCCTAAATTTTCTGATGTTTTATCCAATCTTAGCCTGCTATTTGTTTCCTCAGTGGTTCAGTGTGAAAAGAAACACCACAGACACACAAAACAACACAATGGGCAACAACTGGTTTCCTGCAGGACACACATTACTAATTCCATGCAATTGCACAACAGCCAGTTACCACATTTTGGAAATACAAACAAGTGTTCAGCCTGCAAAGTCCCTGAATATTCCTTCCACATTGTTCAGCTTTGCCAGACCTCAGGTGAAACCTGGCAATCAGCTCTGGGCACTACACATTATCTCAGCACCTCCTAAAGCAGTCTGGAGTTACTTAACAAGGAACGACAGAGGTCCAGAATGTTTCATCTGTGCCCTGTTTAGTGTCCAGGTAAAGGCTTTGTAAATCACCCAAACGAGATATTATGCAGCTGATTCCAGACAACAGCAGGGAACAGACTGGACAATCTCTCTAGGTCAATCCAAACCCTATTTCCTAAGAACATTAGCAGCAAAGTTCCTTTCTGCAATCCCAAGTGAAATGGCTTTGACCTAAGGACCATAAACTTCAACAAACCCCACTTTCTATTGCTACCATAAATTCCACATCCATTGCAGTGCACCAGCCCAAGCATCTCAGCAATACAAGCCCAAGCTGCACAGTAAGTGGTTGCCAAAGGCCAGCTTCTCAAAATGAGGAGTTACCACATTGTGCATGAGATAAAATAGAGAGCTTAAAAGCTCATGGTGACAGCTCCAGTAAGATTTTAGATCCATGTAAGAAGTGAGATGATTGCTGACATCTGAAATCTTCTGACAAGCAGTTCCATTTAAGAAAATGGAAGGAATTATTTTAACATATTCTGTGGGGAGGGAAAACCGAACTATTTTTAAATTCACAGTTAGCAAAGTCCCACCTTATTCATGAAGGTTAGCCACAGAAAACCAGTTTCATGGTCTAAACAGTGTGCTGATGCTCAGAAAAGCAGATATGAGAAAAACACCTTTTCTTAATAGACATGCTCTACATATGACACCCAGATTGGCTCTGGCTGCTTTAGAGATTAAAATTACTTTTCTCCTCATTTGCAGCTCTTTGCAAGGCAAAATCCAACAGGGACTGAAAGCAGGAACTAGACTCTTTCTGGGTCATACACCATTAGACCTGTTAGTTAAACGCCAGTTGCAAAGCTGCTATTCCTGGTTGGAATGTGTGAGCCACAAAAAACATGGCCTGACATTCAATTTATAGGCTTGGCACTTGGGCATCTGGAGAAAGGAAAAATTTTTCATAGATGATGCATATTTCAGCTAGAAGTCTTTAGAAGGCCCTGAATAAGGAATGCCACATTCGAAGAACCAGTATTCAGATTTTTGTCACATATTAGGCATTCCTTTAACCTACAATTTTTCACAATCTTATGTTCCATTTGTAGAAACGAGCAACCAAAAAATCACTTTGATCAAAATGCTCTATTTTGATAATGAATCAATAACTATTAAAATAGGAAACTGAATGCATGGCTCTTGAGACACAGGCCTGCAGTATAGAGTTCTCTGAAACTAAAGTGTTCTGTTACATGAAAGAAATACTTTACCAGGTAATTAAACTTCTTACTCTTCACTAGGAAAAAGGGCTTCAGGAAGGAATCAAATCCGGACTGATGTCTGCAGGGATGTTTTTAAATGCATAGTTTCTATAGAAAATTTACGTACTTATTACATTTACAAAAGCCTGTGATTTCCTTAAGGACTTGAAATGTTACATTATTTCCCCTGTGGTTCTAGTTTCTGCTATTTTTGACTGCTTCAAGAGAATAAACAGGTCACTCTGCTCATTGCTTCAGCCATGTGACACCATAAGACTGACCAAAATTAACAAAACACGAAAGATTTAACGAGGAAGAAAGAACACAGGAACTGACTTTAATTGGGATCACTACATTCTGCAGAACTAAAGGAAGGCTATAATATGGGAAAGTGCTTTAGAGGAAAGTACAAAGGAGTCAGGATCTGGAAAGCAAATGTGATACACATGTGGTGAGGCAGTCTGTCATCCATCTTCCTAGAAGGAGATCTCTTTGTTGTCCTGCTGGGACAGTTTGTAGATGGCCAACTTGCAGAGCGTGCAAGAAAAAAATTGGTGCTCTTCTAACAAAAAATAGTGATGTTTGTAAAACACAAAGAGATCCGGGGACCAGCCCCGAAAACAGGGATGTTCTTGGTTGTCAGGGTAACGTGATCACCCCAGACAACAGAGACGTCAGCAGGACTGTGCAGCACACACGTGGTACCCAAGCACACCAGTCTTCCTGCTTCCCTTCTCTAATTAAGCCACAAAGGGATATAGGTAATTGTTACTAAGGTGGGGATTCGTTTTTTCTCTGAGTTAGGGATCAAAAAAAAATCAAGAATCTGATTGATGCTTACAAAACAGTCTTTACTGGTGTTACCCATCCAACTTTCCACCATTAATTAGAAGAATCAACAGATAGCAGAAAAACAAAGGGAACCATAAGGGACGATCCTCCTGTTTAATTTAGCAGTGTCCAGCAAACATGGAAAGATCCAATGATGCACAAAATACTACTATTATTTTCTTTAGGGCAACACTCATGTAGATTTGCTTTCATTAGATCAGATGCCTGTTGTGTACATTCTCCCAAGACACTAATGAACAGTTTTCCAGTTTTTGGCAGCCTGACCTCTTGAAAGCTGCATTGCCTTCTCCATCAAACCAACAGGCTTCAAATCACCACTCAGCTGCAAACATACAGAGATTCAGATATGCAATAGAATAGATGACCAGATGAACAAGTCTTGCTTGTGTGCCTTGCTGATGATCCCGTAAAAGAAATAAAGTGATGTAATATGTCTGACAAAAGTAAAAACATGCAAATTTTCAAGGACTTTTGTTAATGAGAGTGGATACAGTCCATTGATCCCACAGCATTACCAATGTGTGCTCACAGATCACTCTTATACTGCAGTCTGTAGTACAGAATACACTTGGTATTTAGAATAGGTTGTTGTGGTTTTATCAGGCAGGTACCTAAACATCAGCCAGCCTCTTGCTTGCTTCCCCTTCCAGTGGGATGGGGGAAAGAACTGGGGAAAAAAAAGTAAAATTTGTAGGTTGAGATAAAGACAGTTTAAAAGGACAGGAATTGAAGTAGCTGTAGTAGTAATAATGATCATAATAACCAAATATACAAAAAAAGAGATGCACAATGCAATTGCTCACCACCAGCTGACTGATGCCCAGCCAGGTGCCAAGTGCAGCCCTTGGCTGATTTTTTCCCTAATTTTTACACTGAACATGACCCCAAATGGTGGGGACACACCTCTGATCAGCTGTCCCAGCTTTGTCCCCTCCCAGTCTCTTGGGCACCCCTGGGCTCCTCGCTGATGGGGTGGGGGTGAGAGGCAGAAAAGGCCTTGGCACTGTGTAAATACTGCTCAGCAACAACTAAAATATCACTGTATTATCAACATTATTCTCATCCTAAATACCAAACACAGCACTGTACTAGCTACTAGGAAGAAAATTAACTCTATTTCAGCTGAAACCAGGACATCCTGAGAAATTTTTCAGAAAGCTATCTAGCTGAAAAGAATTCCCTTAGAGTAGAAAAAATTAAATATTCTGAATTTTGAATATTAAAGTTGACAAGAATAGCCTCATGGGTTTTTAATCTTACTCTGTGTCACTGCTGTTGTTTTCTTTGAAGACTGTCTCCTTTAAAAAGAAAAAAGTATTTAAACCACTTTGTTTAAACCCCTCTAGAGGCTAGACCAGCTCTTTAGCACTATGGAGTGAATAAAACATTCAGTTACCAAATGGGATACACATTAATTGTTGTGCAGGAGGAAGAAATTATTAAAAAAAAAAAATGGTCAGGTACAACTAAGTTTATTTTTTCATTGTTCTGATATTAAAAGACAATTTGTATTCAGCAAGAATTAATGGAAGAGGGAGATTAAAACAAGTAAATGGAGAAAAGCCTCAGGAAAAAAGATGGAAAACATGACTCTTAAATTTTCAAAGCAGCAAATTGTACAATCAACATAGGTTTACATCTATGCTTTTACTCCCAACCATTGGTGGGACTTTGCATCCAATTTTGAGACACTGCCTTGCCCTAGCTGGTGAAAGATCCTGTTTCTTCACTCCTGGAGTCCAAGAAACTCAGCTGTGCTTGCCTTTCCCTCTTCCCTCCCTGGATATGTCAGAAGTTGGTCAGTTTGCATTTAGGGCTAATAGGTCATATGCAATAAATGAAAATCTTTCCACAACAGTTTCACAGTCAATACAGGAGCCAGTGAACTTTCTCTGTTCTGCTTGAAACTGAGTTGGTGTTGCTAGTATAAATATTTACTTTATATCCATAAACACACGTACACCTTCCCACACACACCCCTGTGACCATTATGCAGCTACATAGCTCATATTACCCACCTACAAGTAAAGAAGTTTTTCAAGTTATAACTTGAGATGTCTATTAGCAGATGTAGAAAACCAATGACCTGAAAGAGCAGCTGGCACTGAATCTACCTAGAAAAAAGCCATACCCTCAGCTAATAGCCTGCTTTGCATAATTTACAAATTATTAACTATCTCAAGCTTGCTTCATCAATATGGGGATAGCACTTCCCACATTTTGGCAGAAAATGCCCCTTGCTGTCCCTGTGCATTTCCCTCCTGCCTCAGCCCTCTCAGAGCCACACTCCCCAGAGCTGCTGGGGAAGGAGCCCTGGGAGTCCCATCAGTGCTGCTGCTCCAGGACTGATCACAGAAGAATCATGACAGCCAGGAAACATTGCCTCAGCTAACACAGGAGTCAGGTAACAAATATAAGTTACAAATAATAGTGTTCAGTTTGAGTTTGACAGCAATCATCACATGCATTATGGACAAATAATAAAAAAAATCGTTTTTATGTCTTTTTGTTTGTTTCATATTAAAAAGCTCTTAAAACCTCTCACAATAGCTGCTCTACCCTGTGATCTAAAATACAAACCAAACTCTGGCAACATGAAGCACATTATGTTTAAAGTCTACATCAAATACTTCTCTGGAATTCTTTAGGTGACAACAGATTAAAACCTTTTCTTAATCATCATATTGTTTTCAATTCCACTTGACCAATATCAGACAGGAGCAGCACCTAAACACTTTTCTTAGAGGAGCTCTGCCACCACCTGGCACAAGGCAGGTGGGGATCACAGACAGTATGAACCAGAGTTCAAAATGCCTCTAAAATAACATGAAAGCAGAGCTGGATCTCAAAATCATTTCAGATTTCTGGCTGCCCTTATGATTTCTTATCTAACCTAAAAGTAGAGCTTTGTCTCCATGCTTGCAAACACAAAATGAAATTACTACAAAATTCCAGAAGTTAGAAAATATTAAGACATTACAACTCATATTCAGTTCTTCAATTAAAAAAACCATGAGGGGCGTGGTCAAAATCCAATGAAGTTAATTCCTTAACTGGGAGTTTAGCTGGGAGATGTATAGATGTAGGCAACCAGCTTAGAAAACTTTATAGGTGATCTGAACGTGCATTTGTGAACAAGGTCAGGTATGACTCATGTCTTCCTGAACTCTTAGATACTGAATTCCCACATAAGAGTGAAGTTAAAGAACTGATAGACATACTTGAAGGAATCAGATGGCTATGAATCTTACAAACAGAATCAGTGATGTGATTTTTGTAGCTCTTAACACAAAATTCCCAGGCTTCACTTGAAGGCCTTATCCTAAATATCCTGGTGCAGGACATCTATTCATATCCCAGAAGAGAAGAGTAACAGACAAAACTCGAGAGAGGATTAGGCTAAATATAGCTAATATTGGTTTAAAACATATCTACAATCGAATCTTGATTTGCATCAGTCTTCACCAATTGGCTCACATGAATCCAGATTCTTGTGAGCAGTATAAGTGCTGTATTCAACTACTGAATTTATTATGCTTCCCTCTAAAAAAAATGACCCCTGGCCCAATTGGTACCAATGACCCTTCGTGGTTTTGTTACTAGTTGCCAAAGGGTACAAGCTGGAGAGCTGCAGGAGAAGGGTATGGCCAATGCACTGTTTTAATTTTATTCCACAGCCTACACCCTCTCCTTTCCACCCAACAGGTCTCTCTCTCCCTCTCCCTCTCTCCACTGTGGACTTCAAACCTTCCTAGTTTGGCTGATTCTTGACTGCTCTAGGCTTCTCCTTTTTCTACTAAAACCTCAAGAGCTAGAGGTTAGTTATCAATCATTTATCTCTGTGACATGAGGCGTTTTTCATGTATGCATTCAAGTATGTCTGTATGACACTCCAGGATCAAGGATGATCTCTGCCTCCCCCTTTCAAGCACAAAAGCAATCAATGCAAATACTTTAATAGTAATGTCATAACCATTCATCATTCCTGATCTTAAAACTTAAGATCTTTGCTTTGAAGTGATAACAGGTTAAATGACAGCACCGGCCCCCTCTGTAATTATGTCCCTTTTATGGCAAGTTTTCTGGTGTACAACAGCTGGTTTTATTACTATTAATGCTGCACGATGACTACAAAAAATCTGACCTGAATGGGATAAAACCAAACCAGCTGTTTCATCTCCTTTCATCTATTCACATCTCAAAGGGGGCTTTGTGCACCACTGGGTTCCAGCGAGGAGCTGAAAAATCACGTGTCACAACAGGGGCCCGACATCGGAATGTGGGTCACGGAACAACCGGCAATCCAGGGCCCCGCCGACGGAAATCTCTGCCAGCCCAGCCCAGCCCAGCCCAGCCCAGCCCAGCCCAGCCTCCCCCACTTAATCTCACCAGGATGAATTGGCACCGAGGAAAACAACGAGCACTCGCTCGCTGCACTCAACTTGCACAGCGAATAAACACAGACATGAGACAGCCAGCGCCTTCTGCCCTGCGCGTCCAGATGCGCAGTCGGAACAGAGAGGAAAGGGTGTTAGTCTCCAAAATAGGAAAAAACAGAACCCAAATTTAGATCCGTTACGTTGTTTCTGCACAGAATATAGAAATCACTCTCTTTTTCTACTGCAGCAAATGACTTCTCCCAGCCCTCTCCCTGACAGCCTCCTTAGTTACCCTGGTTTCACAAACCATATTTCTGTCACCTAAGCAGATACAACAGTGCTGCCCACCAACTCAAGATGACAAAAGCTCAAACCCAGAACATTTTAATTACAGACCTCTTTTAATTTTACTTACAAAGAATAATAATTAGAGAGCGAAAGAAGCCCACACAAACCCAAAAACATCCCAGAGACACTCCATGGACTTCTCCAGGGTTCACCCATAGTTCCCTTTTAATGATCCCAGATGTCATTACAGGCAAAGCTTGGAACTAAAACAATTTTACAGAACAATCTTAAGCACAGACTTAACTCCCTAAGATACTGCAATGGTTAATTAGTACAGCTTTGACTTGAGATGACAATGCAGAAGATTATACGTGTAAAGTACTTTTAGAGGTATTATTTAGCCATGGCTCTGACATGACTGACTCTTTTCTCCTCAAACACCAGTAATTACGTTTTAACAAAAAGCCATTCTAAACATCACTTTATGTAGCCTGAAGAAAATGAATCATTCAAATCAATGTTTATTTTCAACAGACATAACTATTAAAACAGGATGCAAAGAACATGCATGAGCAGCATTATAACTGACTGCTGTGTTTCCTGTATTTTAAGTTGTCGGTGTAACAATTAACAGTGTGGTACCTCATATGTCCCTTAGTGAGTTAAGGAATCAGTCAACTTTATAATGAAGCACAGCTGTTAACTGAACATGTGCCAGCAGTGGCACCTTGCATGGACGGCAACTCTGACCTCAAACAGCCACGACCCACTGAGAGCAACAGCCTGGGTGGCAACCCTGCAGCAGCTCCAGTGGGACCAGTGAGATTTCCCTGGCCTTTGGGAACTCCAAAGTGTGTGTATGCAACACAGCCCAGCAGAAATAAGGGTGTCTTGAATCTGGAAGCACCCTGGCACAGAGTCAGTATCCCATGAAACTAGGCAGAAGTGAAGAGCCTGGAGGGGAATGGTGGAATACAGAGCACAAACACCCAGAAGACTGAAAATAATTAGCCACAAGAGCAAAGCCTAAATCAAAATCCTCTCTGCTTTTCAGCCCAAGACAGGGCTTCCCACCAGGGAACTGTGCCAGTGTGCATCACAGCATCTCCCTCTGCACGGACAAGTGCCTTGTGAAAATCGCTGCCCTAAAACTTGTACTGTGCTGCTCCAAGCCACAGTGTCAGGGCTGCCATGAGTTTTATTTGGATCACAGGGCAGGATTTTTGTCCCTCCTCTCCCCACCTAAACGCTGCAGTGGTAAAGCTCTCCTCAGAGTAACAACCTGACACGCTCATATGTAAGTGAAGAAAATTGAATTCACACCACTATACCAAGAAAGAACCACACATCTTTGTTAATTAATATTATTTACATAAAATGTGATCTTGGTGGCTTCCTACAACTGGCCTTAAGGTAACAAATCTGCCACAGAGCAATACAGAACTCACCCTGCTCCAGATCTCAGTGTTTCAGGGCCGAAACTTTCAGGAGGCCTGTGCCCACTTAGGGCAACATCGGCATCAAAGGTGTCCTTAAAGGGACCAAAGTGAAGATCAACAATATTCAGATTTCTAAAATATCTAATATGCAAGTTATTGTGCAGTTTTATCAGTTGCAGCACTTTTACAGAGTCTTTCATCTCAAGTCTTGTATTAATGGCTCAAGCAATAATTTACAAAAAATCCATAATTTGGAGAAATGATGTAATAAACATTACAAACAACTTCTTTGGGATTCTTCTAATGCACTGCAAAAATTGAACCCCAAGTAGAGAAAAAACAAAGCAAAGCAAACTATTTGCACAGTTCTGTTAGAGTAACTCCTCTGCAGTAACCATTCTTTGCAGAATCAAGGATTTAGTGTTACAACTTGTGATGTTCTATTAAACCCCGGAAGACAGAAACTCTATAAAAGATATGTCAATACTGTAGCCAAAAAGAACAAATAAAAAACTAGTTGTGAGCAACAGATTTTTATTTTATCTGAATTAGCCATAAATTTGCATCTGGCACCAAAACCCCATCGTTTTTACCATTATGAAGGCAACGAACGTGCATTATAAACTGTAGTCATATCACATACACATTAGAAACAAAAATATTTAAAAGTATCATGGAGAACCACTGAAGTTTTGATGATGGATACAAAGATAACAGTAAACAATTTCCAACTTGGCAGACTAACTCAAATCAATCTGCTATGGAGATTAAACACGTGGAACCTTATTTGCACATACCTGTGTTATCACATAACAAAAATAAAATCAGAGATAAATATTTCAAACATGCAATGCTTTCACTAGTTCCTCCTATCCTCCATGCTCTGTAACATGTGAAAGCATCAAGGATAAAATACACAGTCCCTCTTCTGAAGGTAGATGACCAAAAGTTAGATTTTCATAGCTCTAATACAAGTCTTAAAGGGGTACATAATCCAAGCAGATAAACGCTTGCATGTTTCCCTTCCTAACCTTCTCAAATCCAAGCTAGGAAATGGGGATTAAAGATCAAGGCAGGCTCAAGCTGCAAACAGGTGGGCAGAGGCAATGTGTGAACCTCGGTCACCAGTCTCAAGGGTGCCCTCTGATAGGGTACAGCTGATAATTTGATTCTGCAATCCCCCATGCAAATGCAATGAGTTCTGGTGTATCTGCAAGGCCACTTAGGCTACTGCTGGCCATGCCCACCGGAGCTGCACTGGGGCGGTGTCAGAGCCAGTTCCATCCCAGCACCTCCCGCTGCCCTGGGTGCACGGTGAGCCCCAGGTGAGTCACCCCTGGCAGGAACCTACTTCCCTCCACTGGCTATAAACAGAGCCAGGAGGACCAGTTCCAACAGAGGCACCTCAAAGCTGAGCATCTCAGTGAAGGTAGATGGACCCTACTCTGCACCACTGAGTCACGGTTACTCCCCCAATTTTCACCTGAGGCTGCACAGCTACGTAACACCCAGGCAGGGCTTAAAATACACCCTGGCCAAGAGCAATCTGTAAAACAGGAGGATACAAAATTTGACAGTTTTATCATAAATAGCCCGTAGGCCTTCTAAAAAGAAGCCATGCAGGGAAAACAATTACTGCCAGATAACCGTATGTTTTAATGGGAGTGCAGATCTCCTCTGAAAGCTAACTTCACAGTCATGTTGTAGGGATATGTTTATTGCTCCTCTGTGATAAAAATAAAACTATCATTTAATTTGACTTCCAGGGCTGAAACCTCCATCAAAGCTTCAATCTCCCTGGTTTACACAGCATCATTAGCCCCATTGCTAACACCACATTAGCACTGCCATCCTAAGAGATGCAAAAGTCAAGCTAAAAATTGCTTTGGTGCCCAAAATAAACAGACAATATGCAAAGCTGCAGAAAGAAAGCATTTCTGTTGTAACAATTTTACCCTGTCATATTAACAGACTATAAATAGATCTGAAAATATTTACTGAAGGCCAAATTCTGCAGAGCTGAATTTACCCAGTGGTGTTATGTAAGAAATGGCTTCAGAAATGCACTAAATGAGGCTGATGCTGCAGCTCTAGAAATAATGTCTTCCGTTCTCATGCATTCTGCTTTTTCTCTCAGTTTCTAAACTGACAAACTTGCAGTAATGTTTTTCTCTTCAAACAAATCTCTAATACCTGACAATGATGAGTTGGAATGAAAACTGGCACTTGTGGCCCCTTTACGCCAGTCTTTCCTCCCTCATCCAAAAACAGTTCTGCTGTAAAAGCAACCAAAAATTAAAGAAGGGCAGATTTAACCAAAACAGTCTTCAAAGATGATGAATTTAAACCTCCCTGAAAAACTTTTATCATTGTCCTTTAATCTCCCTGAGAAGATTTACAGTACTTGAAATATTTTGGCAAGTATAATGGATTAGTGAACTGGTGACACGAGACAGAGACAATCTGGGTCAGGCATTTCTGCCAGCTGCCCATCCTACTGCCTGCCTGTCTGGGGTCCCACACACCCAGCTCCACAGGTTGCTAAAAGAAACTCCTGAATTTATCCCACATTCAGGCACTTTCAGAAAAGTCAGTGGCACTGACAATGAAGGAGCAAGTTGCTCTTGTATACCACACTTTACTCTTAAAAGGAGACAGACCTTGCTTTTAGGCCTACAACCAAGCAGATTGCAATTTCTTTACTGTAAGGACAACGATAACAGCAGAATATGTCTAAAGCCATGTAGAAAGTTAGCAACAGTAACTCCATAGTAACATTCATTTCTCTCAGACCATAAGGAAGTTTTTCTCACCCACAGCCTTCCACCAGTAAAGCAACACGTACAATGGCACATGTGCAAAGAGTCTCCAAAGCCAGGGGAAGACAGAAAGAAGACTCCTCACTGTTAGCTTTCCCCTTTACTTCCACTTCCACACAGTAGGGAACCAGGGTAAACACCCAGACAAGAGCTCACAACAGCAAAGTTTCCCCAAGGCACAAGATTCAGAACCCTGTTCCTGCAAGCACTGTAGGGATCCACAGGGTTTGCTGAAACATCCACATTTCCCTGCAAAGCCACAGATGTTACCCACAGAGGAGGGGGGATGTTCCACATTGCAACTCTAAAAGCAGTTCTAATTCCCTCCCCAGAGAACCTCATTTAAAACACAACAGCATTTGTGTTTTTAAACCACCATGGTTTGCTTGCCTGCAAGACAGAGCTTCCAGGCTGCTCCCTGTGACCCACCCTAAGTGGTGACATGGACACCCAAACCCTTCTGGACTGTGCCAGCAGGTGGAACAGTGTTTGGCCAAGAGAGATCAAGCCCCCTTTGCTCAGCACTGGCAGCAGCAAGTGAAATGCTGCTATGCAAAGAACTTCCTTGAGACAAGCCAGGTTTGGGGTTCTGCCTCACACAGATCAGCACCCAGCCTTCGGTATGGTGCTTCAAGCAGTGGTGTATCAGGGTCCAGTGATACCAAGGGATATAATAGAAAGCAGAAAATATTTCTAAATCACTGTTTCACACAACAGCCTATTGAGAGAGGATATGAAGTCTGACTCACTGTAATCTTCATACATTTAATGGATTTTTCCACACTGCAGTTGGGCTCCATACCAACAGGAAGAAGGTTATTTTCCTCAGTGAAGATCATTAACAATTCATATGCAGCAGTTTCTGCCATATGTGGCTCATCAGCTGACTGCCTTGATCTGTTAACCAGTCTGCTGGTGGGGTTCTTCTAGCTTAAATGAGGAGCACATTATTTTATAGTTTCAATAATATTACCAAAAATGATACTAAAGCCATTTGCTGTGAAAGAAATGTTGCTTTTATTCAGAAAAATGGGTTGTTAAACCATCCTCTATCTAAATGTGTTGCTCACTTTTTTCTCATTCTCCTCTATGCTTGCGGGGGAAGAAAGAGATGTGGGAGGACATTTGCAAGACATAAAAAGCTTCAAAAGTTTCCAATTGGTACCATGCATTGATAAAACCTTGTTTCAATTGGCCAGAAAACTAGACAAGAGAGAAAAGGGGGAAAATTTGTAGTAAAGAATAGTTGTCCCACTTCCTTCCAATCAGTGCTTAGTTCACTGAGAAAGGGGTAAAAAAGTATCTTTCCATCAACACAGAAAAAGCAGATTTCAAAGCAGTTTTCTACAAGTATCAGCACTATCTTTACTGCACTTCCTCCCTGTATTGAATCACCATTTTGCAAATACCCAAGTTTTGGTTAAACATGAGCAATTATAGGAAGCACAGCAGAAGAGGAAATCATGATTTCACTTCAGCCTTATGCAAAGTTATACTTATGGAAATCAATGAAATTATTATTGTTGTGGAATGAGAAAAAAGTTCATTTTACATTTCTCCAAGCTACTCACATTCTGTGCTCCATCTCAGACGATGACACTGTCACCAGTGTTCAAGACTCTGGTCAATGCAAATTTGTTAGTTCAGCAAACTTGTCACCTAATGATGGTTCCCCTCCTCCACAGTCAAGCACATACAGAGTTATCTCCTGCATTCTGGCCCTTCAGTTGATACAGTAGTGACTTCGTCTTCTCTTCATAATCCATATAAATTACTGTACTTTCAACATGTATTTCTAATCAGTTCCTTTCAGAGTCCCAGAGTTATCTGTACTTATCACACAGGCAAAATTTAAACCTCTGCAACAGAAAGCACCAACAGCAATCAATGCATCCATGCATTCGGATGGTTTGGGCCAGAACAGATCTGTGTCCAGAAAAAAGTGATGGATCAAATGTGACCTGCAGTTATTATGTCTACTCTTCAGATTCCTCATCCAACTCCAAAAAACCTGTGTCTACTTCAGAAGGATGGTAAACTGAATTGTCCCAACCCAGCATTTAATGGTTTCTGCAGCAACAAGAAAACACAAGGGTTCCTAAGCGGCACAAAGACACTGCCAGAAAACAAGTTAAAGGAATTTTGGCTGTTCTCCTATAACATTTGAACAGCCAGAAATACAAATTTTACAAACACGGAAAAGAGTCATAAAGAACCATTCCAGCTGCGTTTGTTTTGAAAAGAAACTTGTTTTAAAATAAAACTTAATCGTGGCCTCAGAACCAGAAAGATGGGGAAGGTCTAGCACAGGCAACTCCAGGGTTCTGCTCCTCACATCTCACAGAGTTTGGGGCAAACTGCAAATCTCCACAGCCTTCTCAACACCCCTCACTCTTCATCTGCCTGGGGGGATTTGAAATGCAGCTACAAAGCTGAGGTGTAATAGACAGCATTTTTAGTCCAAATGTTAATGGTTTAGTTAAATCTGAGTTCAAGCTATTGATATCTTGTTAAAATTCTTCATACCATATTCAAGGGATTGGTCCAGAGATTAGTAAGAAGTATTTTTTTCTGCCTTAGATAACAGAAGAGATGAGGTTATACCAATTAATTTATGTGAGTTGTTGTTCTAAGATTTCCTTGGCATAGAGAGCTAAATTAACTAACTGCATTTTTCAGGAGTAGCTCTTAGATGGTTTCAACAATGACCTTCTTGTATTACCAAATATCTATCTCCAAAATAAAAAAATAAATTCTGAAAATCCTGGGAAACTGAATATCATTACTATATCAAGACTTAAGGAATCTGGTTTATGGTAAAGTAATAACATGGCATCTTGTTAGCAAGATGAAATCAGCTTAGTGGTCACAAGAACAAAAGTGAAATCAAGTTAAGATTGTCTCTCTGAAAGGAAAAGATGACTTGACAGACAGTAATCAAGAGTTATTTTGTAGATGGATTTGCTGATTCTTTCCAAAGGCATCAAAAAGGCTTAAGTTATTTTAAATAAAAATTATACTGTTTCATTTTAAAATCCTTTTCTTCTCAATTTAATTTATAATTAAAGTGGATATTATGATACACATATAACATGCAAGAAAAACTCTTCTGGCCTTATTTTTGGAAAATCTGAAACCTGTTTCTTTTTCTACTAGAAAAAATGAAAGCAAGATTTCTGTTCCAATATACCAGTATTGAGATTTATTTTCAGTTTGACTGAACATTCAAGTAGCACAGAAATTATGTCAGTGGGACTGAAGAAAGAAATTAGTCCAGAAGTGGGAGCCAGCTTCTGCATCACTGCAATGGTTTCATGGATTTGAGATTTCCTTTCTGATGGATGCTAATACACTGCGAACCCATTTAGAGTAAAGTCTTCTTTTGTCCCTACACTGTTGATTAGCTTCAGCTTCTGAGCTGGAAAGTGCAGCAGGGAAAGGCTGAAGACCTTGCATCTTGATCATGAAAACAAAAGCATGTTTGAGTAAGACTGATCAGTACTGCAAAACTGGAAATACGTGAGCTAGAGGGGGCAATATTTTTCCAAGTAATCAACCTCCTCCAGAAGGAAAATGGGATCCTGAGGTCTCATATTAAGACAACATGCCTGATTAAAAAAAAAAATATTCTTAAGAGCTGCCTAAAATCACGAAGCCTCCAAACCTTTATGTGATACTGTTGCAGCATTTGTAAGATCTGATTCACTGGTTGAAGTGCAACCCCCTTCTGCTTCAGCTCACCAGCTGAAAACACATCCCCATGACAACCCGGGAGCCGCGGAGGAGAGCACAACACCCAACCTGCTGCCAAGCACTGCCCGAGCCCCCCTCCAAGAGGGATGTGCCAACCCACAGGAGCACATTCCTGTCACTGCTGTGGGGCTTGGACATGTGTGCCTCACCCTGGATTAGAAAAATAAACGAGAATGGCATTAGGTGCATGCCAACAACCCTAACACTCAGCCAACTTCAGCAGTGACAATACCTTCTCTGCAATATAATACATTATTTGTCTGTATAGATTGGGGGGAAAAATGGTTATTTAGATGCCTGAATGTCTGCCTCCTGCTTGAGCAGGATCAGTGGCAAACCCAAACTTGCAAAATGAATCCATTACATCTCAGACCAGGGAGGCCGGTTTTCCTCCTCAACAACATGCAAAAGAAACCTGCTAATGGTAAGGTTTGAGTTGAACTAAACATTACAACTGCATTTGTCTAGATCAACACTGCAGACAGATTATATTAATTTCACCACTAAAAGCAAAATAATTAGCTACATTTATCACAAACGACATCAAGCACTGTGTATCTCAGCAGTTGTACTGCTCCTTCAATTATTCTGCCTCTCTCTGTTACATAATCTCTACTTTGCAGCTCCAGGTGATACAAGAAAAAACAAAATTCATATCACTTTTGTAGCCTACATTATGGCACAGAGACAGAGAAAAATATGTTGGAAAAAATCAGGAAAATTGCCTGCTATACTATTTTGCAGTAATTCCACTTCAGTAATTTCATAAACATAGTCTCATGATCCACTTTGGGCAAGGACTAAATGGGTTTGGCAATCAGAGGTTCCCAAGCATTCAAATGATCCCTGGTTAAAATAAAACATGACTGTAATAAGTTCAAGGTAGTTGGTACTTGTGTGCACTATTTCATCCCCACCAAATATGACAATTAACTCACATGGAGAAATCTCAGCTGAAAAGAAACCAAGAGCAAAACCTCATTAGCTTGAGGCCATGATGACCTTTAACTCTCCTAAAAAGAATGCAAAAATCCTGTTAAAATAGGATTATTTACAACATTATGGTGAGTACATACAACCTTACATGTATTTTCTTCTTTTTCTTCTTTCTTCTTTACATGTATTTTCTCATACAACTTGCCACATATTTGCCTGACCAATATTTCCAGAAATTGGTTCTGGGAAACAAATCTTACCATCTCTGTCTTCAGGGGCTGGCAGGCTCCCAATTCAATTCTTCCCAGAAAGCATAAAATCACAATCAACAGAGTTCAGCTGGCATTTAGTGTCAGCTATACAGAGACAAAGCTGTTGGTCAAATATTCCATAGCTATTGCTGCTTAGCCTTAAAAATTCCCCCATGTTTAAAACTAGAATACAAGATTGAAACTTGGTATTTTCTAACATGATCTTTTTCAAACATCTCTCCTGACAATTTGTTCTGTGTGCATCATACTTGCTATTATTTCTTAATTTGGTAAGTTCACAGTCTTCATAAATTCATACCAACTATACAGTGTAATCAATGACAACAACTCAGGTCTCACTGGGAAGTCAGGCTCCAACTCTTTGACATCTTCTACATCCCTTAACCCTTCCTTGTCCATACCCACATTCATCACCTGCCACGTGAACCAAAGCCACCTGCAAGAAGAGGCTGACAGAGCTGGTTACTGCAACTGAGAGTGACACTGCTACGCATGGGCTCTTCAGAGGCCTTTTGGGACACACCAGCTTAAAAGATGCCCATGGATGACACCCATGAAGTACCAGCCAGCTTCTGGGAGCTGCCCCAGCTCCAGTCCATCGCTGGGACCTGGCGGCCACACACCACCTGTGGGGACAGCCCACACACTACCTGTGCCCAGCAGCCTGCAAGTCCCATCTGTCTCCTTGACAAGCAATTTCACATTCTTTCTAGGAAGGATTTTAGGACGACAGCCAAAACACACTCCTTGCATTGTTTCTGCCCCGTGCTGTCACCACAAGGACACATGGGATGGCTGGAGATGGGGACCCACCACAGAGCAAATGCAAGTAACCTGGGATTTCCTAATGGACATGCAACCAGTGCAGGACACACAGGCCAAAGCAGGCCAAGAAGCCACCCAGGGAGCCAGTGCTGTTGCTCTACATGAGGAGGTGGAGTTGGTGCCAGCAGCTCACACTCTGTATTCATCCTGCCCCGGCAAGCGCTGCAGCCTGTATGGGCTGTTTTGAATGTTGCACCACGTGCATTCTGGGGTGAAAGTCTAATTTTTCAAGGCGAATTAGACACACAAGGACTCACATTAATTACAGGTTCTGGGCACTAATCCATGAAGACAGGTGCAGAAACCACAAGTTTACTGCTGCCTCGAGAGTTTTTGCGATGGCAAGCCAGAATCAGTGCGTGTCCCATCCTGGGATACAAGACCTTCTGTGTCTAAACAAGAGCAAAGCAGTACAAAATAACAAACATTCACATGTGAGTGCTGCTCAGAACTTAACTCCGAGGGAAACCCCACTGGCTCTGTTACCAACACACCCCTCTCCTGGCCTTCTTCAGTCTTTGCATTTACTTCATATATTCGTTTTATCAAACAGGAAAAAGTGGCTCTGCCACTGAACAGACCAGTCTAAACACACAAGGGTTCTATAGAAGTTTCTATTAGCTCCTTTTGAAGAGTCAGAACAGGCTAAAACAGCATTCCTACTAGTGAGTCTCATCGGTGGGCTGCAAGAAAAGTACCTTTGAACACCACCAAAAAAATTGTTCTTCCTAAGAGGCTGCTTATCACTACACTCTACCAGATAAAGCTTGGAGAACCTGTCTGAAAAGGTTACTGTGTTCTCCATTCCCATCACCTGCACCTACACTGGTGGGACCAGGGTCAATCTGAGGAGTGACAGCTTTCCTGCTTTTACTGAAACCAAGGCCCAGTTGTATGGCCCTTGTTCTGGCTGAGTAAACACAACTCCCTCTGAGGCCAAAAAAAACCTAATTTGGGTCATTAGGCAGAGGCATTGCTTCTGGAGGTGTTTCTCTCCTCCAGCAGCTGAGCTTAATGCCATGTTCCCAGCCTTTGCCAGCTCAAAAAATACCACCAGTTTCAGGTCTCCAACTGACTGCCAAGGCAGACACACAATGCAGCTTCTTTTCTGAAAGAGATATGGATGAAAGTTCCACACACTCCTTCCACCCATTCCTGCAGCTGAAATACATCCAGGAGGGAGGACAACAGGTGAATTCCCACAGGTACTCAAAGGGACAAAATCAGGCACCAGTAGGAGAACGTATTTCACAATCACCAAATCCCTTTTCTCTTCCTCCTGATCAAGCCCAGACCTTGGAAGTACCTTCAAAACCAAACAGAACCAGCACAAACCCTAAAATGAATTATTTTGACCACGAAAAGCCAGAGATTGGCACATAATGACTTCCCATACACCCTTCCTTCAACCAGGCTCTTAATGTGTTTTCAATTAAGTGAAAAATCTGCATAATTAAGTTGCATTCAATACAGGTTTTTTTCCAACTGGTCAGAATTAATATTAACTTGAAAAAGTCTGCTGTCACATGATTTCATTTCTGGAGGCAACCCCCTAAGCCTCTCTGGTTTCAATAGTTTAGTTTGACTTATCTAGGACAAATCTTGGGCAAATTTAGTGTAATTTGGAACTTAAAAGGCATTCTGAACCCAGCAATTTTACTAGTATTTCGACATCATGGTTGAGAAGTTCAAACATACAAGACAAATACATGCTCAAGTCCAAACAATCTTCACTGTGTACAACCACTACCATTCAGGCATAAACAATCCACTGTGCTGCAGCATCTCTGATTCCAACCCTTCTTTTGTAGGGAATTATGTAACATTTCTTTATCCAAAACATATTATTCTACGCCTGTCCCACCTGACCATGCCCAGCCTGCTGCAGCTACAGTCTACACAAACCTCACAAGTGCTCATAAAGTGCCAATTATAATCTCACTCTTTATGATTTCCCCTGTTTCTATCCTTGCCATTTTTTAGGAGATGGGCCAGGAGCTCTTCAAAAGGATCTAGTTACTGTACAACAGTCTCGTTCAAGTCAGGAAGAGATACAGATGGCCTTCAGTGATTTCTTGTGTTCAAGGAATGCCAGCTCAGAGAACAATTGTGAATGGTTAAAGGACTGACTTAAAAACATCTTGATAAACAAATACACCAATAACCCTTAAATGAATTTGTTTGCCAATAATTAAATGCATTTAGCTTCCCAAAGCTGAAGTGCCAATGATGCAAATGTTCATTAAAATCTAAAGGTACTATAAGCAATACAAGATGCAACACTAGTTAAATTAGCATAATCTAGAGCTCAAAAGGACAAAATGATCTACAAATCTGCGTTTTTGTTTAAATTGCATTGCATGTTAAATTCTGCTGCTTACAAGCCAAACACTGTGTGCTTCACTGATACTAAATTGTCCCAATGAAGTCAACAAAAATATTTCTGTAATGAAATAAAAATAATTCAGCTCTATGCTAACAGAAAACTTCATCCAGGGAAAAATGTTTCTTCTTTAAATATCACATGAAAATGTAAATTAAGCAGTGGGCTGGTGCCTGCCATGTAGCTTAAATGAAGACAACCAAGGCAGATTTAATTTTGAATGCCAGGAAGCTAGGATGCCTTCTGGAGATTTGAGAAAATATGATACCAAAGTACCAGTATGACTTACCTAGTGAGCAACTGGTACCCCAAGATACTGCAGGCAGTGAAGATGCTTCAGCAGTGTTCAGGAATATCCTCACAAGCACCTATGGGGATGCTTAACTCAGTGCTTACAATCTCATCTATTTCTGGGCAATATGCAAAACATTTCCACCACATAAGGATGGAAAGAAGCTGTGAGAAACTGCTGTTCCTACAAGAAAATACAACTCCCCAAGCTGAAAGGGCTGTGAAATGAACTTTAATTGCACTGAAGCCAACACTGCCCTCTTAACATCAGTAACAGGTCACAGACCCGTGGGTGCAGACTGATGAGAGGAAAGGCTCCCCAGGTGTCCCTGATTCTGTCCCTGTCCATGGCACTCCTGCTGCCAACCCCTGCAGGGAGCATCCAACCTGGCCCACCTGGGCTGGCATCCCAGAGGGATGGGCCTCTCTGTGCATGCTGACCAAAACAACTCCCAGCAACTCTGGAGCAGGGAATGTGTTGGATCATTTAATTTCCTTTCTAGACATGTTAGGAACCCAGGAATAGAAGAACATACCTGGAAATGCTGTCCAGCTATGAAAAAAATGGTCTGACTTTTCTTGTTTTCCCTTCTACTACACAGGTCTTGTAAAACTATCAGCTATGGTACCTTCCTGCATCAGAGTGGTGTCTGTGATGCATCTATCCACAGACTATCAGTCTGGAGTTGGATAGCTGCAAAATCTGTAAAACAGCTTTTGGAACAGAAAGGCCCCTGAAGTTTGAAGTAAAAGGACTTATTCTGACTATAACAAACAAATCCTATTCTAGCTGTAACAAAGGAATCCATTCTTTCTGGCATGAAAAGCCATGTACTTTAAAAAAATTCCTTCTTTTCTACCTTGCTGGTTATGTATACAGTACTTAAAATAACTTCAACTAAAATCCACTTATCAGGTTACTTGGATTGCTAGAATATACAGAAGTTCTAGTCAGAATTCCTGTCCCATTTTTCCATTGTTTGTCAGTAGAAAGAGTCACTGAGTGAATTCATCTGGGGCCTGATCAGAAACCTTGCAAAAATCAATAGAGATTCTCTGGCTAGGATGTCTCAGTTTTGTCAAATGAATCCATTTCATTAATCTGGTTTCCACTCCCAGACAATGGGTAGAGACAGGCACTCCTGGGCTACAATTCACATGAGCCTCAGATGTCTAAAAAAAGGATCACGTGAATTGTGTCCAAGAAAAAGCTGCTCTTTTGTTTGATTACATAGGGATCCTGGTCTGATTTGATCAGAGGTAGGCACCCAAACTGCTATCTAACCTTATACAAGATGATTCACAGCTTCAGCAGCTCTGACAGAGTCTACCCAAGCCCTCTGTGCAGCCATTAGCCAGAATAAACCAATATTCTCCACTCAACTGCTAGGACCCATCAGGGTCAGGGTAAGAACTAAATGTACCCCTTCAGCTCTACTGCTACACAGGGCTGAGTTATCACAACCAGTCTGGAACCTTTTGTTCTATGAGAAGTCTATTTTGTGTTCTATATTCACACTTCAAAAAAATATACAGAAGAGAGATGCCAAAACAGAAACATTCCGTTTCAACGCAATTTTTTTTAAATTAAATTCTACATGCAATACAAGCTCTAATGTTTTGGACTGGAAATTTCTGTCCAAGTAGCAGAAATGCATGAAAATCCCAGCTCATGACAAACCACACTGTGGTGCCTTCATCCCTGTGTGATCTGGGTGATCCTATAGGACCCAAAAAGCAGGTAAGCTCCAAAGCTTGATACAGTTTGCTCTCTCACACACAGCTTCATATAAAGCCCTAGCTATTACCGGGGCAGTGCTTCTGGCTGTATCTAAATGGAGAATATTCCCTCCACAAGCTTACACAATTATGCTTCTGCAGAGTTACAACACCCAACAGGACAGTCAGTATACAGCATATTTACATGTATTCTCAAGAAACAGGTGAAAGGATGCATAGGGGTTAGACAAATTAACCGTTCAACAAAAACCACAGGTATTCTGCATTTCATTCTTTCCAAATTAATAATTCAAAGATGCTGAGCACCTGCATTTCTTACCAGCAGCAGTGAGGCTGCTTCTTGAGTGCACTCAAAAGGCATTTATCACTGGTACAATGAGGAGGATATTATTTGAGTGATGACCTGGAGAGGTCTTATCCTGCAAGATGCCAAGTGCTTCCTGTGGTTTGAGGGTGACTCTTGTGTAGCCATGAGATCTGTCAACACTACAATACACACACCTTCCTTACCCAGCCTCCCACTCTGCGATGCCTGCTCACCAGGAATTTTTCTGACCCTGCAATGTAACAGCCTTGGGGTAAAAATCACTTCTTTTTATACTTTTTGTATAATAAACTGGAGTGACTGGGCCTGACACTGACTGTACTAAACATAAATAAAGATCAGCACTGCACATCTATATCACTCCTTCAGGAGAGATTAATTAGAACCATTCATATAATGACAGAGCTCCTTCTGTCTCACCTCACATGTCATTGAAGTCGCTCAGACTAGATACATAATTTTATTTTTGACCCTACCTGTTCATACCTGGGGGAGATAACAATGCATCTCATGTAGCAGCATTCATTTCTCATGTCTATTTATGTTGTAAACCCTTATGATTGCCCCTGCCTCTTACTTTCCACAACACTCAACAGCAGTGGTTTGAACTACACTCTACTGTAAATAAAGGATCAACACCATTTACTGTCTCCAGATCAGAAAAATGCCCAAGGTGGCTTAGCAAGACTAGATCTCCTACACAGCTATGGTAGCATACTTCTACCTAGTAAACAGCCCAGATAAAACCTGAAAAGATGTACTAATAAAACCAGGGGGAGGGAATGAGGATGACAATGCAGTAGCCTGAAAGTAAACCTGAAAGTCCCTTGAAGGAAACCACTGACACTGGTGGAGACAAATACTATGTTTCAAAGGCCCTGACAGAGGGGTTATTTTTATTTAAATTCTCAGATTGCACATAAAGCTTTGGGAAATTGAAGATTTCTTCTGTTGGGTAGGAATGCATCCCTCCACCACCGTGCACCAGGATTTGATAGCATTAAAACAACAGGTCTTGCACTGGCTTGAATACATTATAAAGTAACACTCCACTTAAATAATGAAGTGTTGCAATACCCCTGGCAAAACACTAATCTATGCAGTGAAAGCCAGGCAAGAAGAAAAATGTGTCTTACCACATAGTAAATAAATTTCAAGTGTTTAGTAAACCTTTATAAACAACAAGATTTGAATGCCATGACAAACACAGCACAGAATCAGCCTGGAGGAACTGCAGGTTGAGGAAGCACAACCCACCTTGGGGCAGAGGGCTCACCCCGTGCAAGGACACCCTCCCAAGATGGATGATTGGGATGCAAACAGCACATGAAGAATCAAACCTCCTCAGCTCTTGCAGGCCCTCAGCCTGATGTAAAAAGGAACAGATGGAACTCAAGACCATTTTCTCCTGCATGGCTACGAAATCCTTAAACCTCCTGCCATGGATAGGAGAGTGCAGGCAAGGTGAGGTAAGTTTTTTGGGTGGTCCAAGGGAAGGGAGAAGAGGCTGCATCACTTCCATCAGGGCCTACTGCTCAGCCACCTTCCTATTTAAATAAAAAAATAACACAAAAAAGACATCATATTTCATGACAAGGATGTAGTCAAACAAGCTTGCTAAAACACAAGGGCCCCTTGAGACAATGGACATAATACAGATGTCAAAAATGGCACAGCTAACTATCTATGCTGTAAAATCAGGGATTTAATTGCCCCAATGATCAAAGAGGTAAAAATTACTCTTTACAAAAAATGTTTTGGGTTCCACTGTGTGGAACCAGACAACCCTTATCTGTGAAACTGTAACATCTCAATTACCAATGCCACAGAGACCAGACCAGCTTCTCAGCTGTACAGTCTGGCCCAAGACCATAACCCTGTGCCAAAATGCAAATTGACTGTCCCATTGTTAATGATAAAGAAATGCTAAATTATTGGCAAGTTAACAATAAAAAAAAATTTGAACTACATACATTAATACACCAAGGCAGTATGCACTGTAACCTCCCAGGCACATCAGCAACTATATATATTAGGCTTTGGAGATACTTCTTTTTCCACAGTTGGAAGGTATGAAAAAATATATTAGGGCAGAAGCTGTCATCTGTTTTATATGACAATGAGGTTATTTTGAGGTTAATAATTTTGGGCTTATTATTCTCAAGTACAGTTCTTATTAAAATAGGTTTTCATAAAAACATACACAATGACAACTCCTGGGTGTATTTAAATATATAATATAATGATATATACTGGGGATTCTGTGAAGAGCTTTTATCACTATTTATGATATTAAGTGTTTCTTCATCTCACAACTACAACATCCATGAGAAAGAGAAAGACATATCTAGGTCCTGCTACTAAAATTATCTATCAGGATACAGCAGCTCTGATCTCAGGGTATATTTTCTGACTTGCCTTTAGCTAAGACATTCTTTCTAAGAAAGGAAAGCTAAGGAAACCCAGCCTAAAGCTGCATGTGGAGCTGTGAGCCCTGCTGCCTCATCTGTTCCCTTCAGGCATTAACCAGGAAAAGGAGCAGCCACCCAAGCCACGTTCCCCTTCCATTTGACTCAAATGCTGAATATAAACTTCCATGCCTCTGCTTGAGGAGCTCTGACCATTCTTAATTGCCAGTTAATTTCCAGATCACTAATTAGGTTTTGCAACACTCAGTTCTTAGACAAAGCATTGCCAAGATCAATAACTTGTCACAACTCCTGCTTTTTTTCATATTTGAACTTTATTCAGCCAAGGTTTTCCAAGTTTTCTTTTGAAACCACTGTGCAAAACGTTATTCCTAAATTCTGAATTTTTCTAAAACTTAACAAAATACAATAAAGCAAATCCTTTCTTTAACTAGTGTGAAGCTGAAGGAGGACAAGCCTACCTCCTGACATATAGAGTCCAAAACATTTAATTTATGCCCAGCATAATGTAAAAGGCAGAAGATTAAGTATATACATTTCTGAATTAAATATATATACATATACCATAAATTTCATGAATATTTATAACAAAGGACTACAAATATCTATCAAATGCTTCATTCTAAAATGTAGCGTTTAATCTGATGTATCCAATGGTTGTAGTTTGTGTCACAAATTGTTGCAGTCAACTTAATTAAATATACAATACTACTTGAGTAAGACAGTTGTGTTCATTCTAAAATTAAATATATTCCAGCTGTTAGTGCTCTGGTTACATTTTTGAGACCATCCTCCCTTTTCAGCATGAAACAGCAAATGCAGGAGAGCATTTTCCACCGTCTTGCAGCTCTGGGAACACCAACACCTACATTTCACTTAAACATGAGCAGTCTCATTTCAGCCAGTGGGAATACTTGCAAGTTTAAATTTAAGCAGAATCATGGCTTAGCCATTCACATGTAATAGTCACAACACAAATCAAATCACACTAAAAAAAAAGAGAATTCTGGTAAATTTTTTATTTCTGCCAAAGCTGGCCATCATTGCAGGCTGCTGGTCACAACCTCGAACTCAATCCACATGACACACCATCACTTTTAGGCCCAAGACTTTTTTCTGATGCACAAAATTATACCAGTGAGTTGCATGGAAAAAAGGCGGTATCTTTCTCCCAAACATTGTTGTTTAAAACCTGCAGTGAACATATTCTTAAGGCTTATTTCATGGGGCCCAGTCTGTCAAAAAAATGCAATTAGAGAATGAGAATAGAGGTCAGGAACAACTGGCTAAGGAATTTAAGAAGTGTTTATGAAGCATAACAAACCACCCCACTGGGAACACACTGGCACTTGTGACTGAAAGGATACCCCTGTCTCTATCACAGCTACCACAGTATTTATTAACAACAGATATGCAGTATATGGAAGGCAAGAGTTGCTCAAATCCTAATCTATTGCCATGCAATATACAAAACTTGATAAAAAAACAAAATAAAGTAAGTACAATAAATGGATAAAGTATATTTTAAAAGTATAATAAATAAATAACCCTTACTGTGCAAAGTTACACAGTTATACTTGAAACCCAGTTAAAATTTTGTGTTGGAATCTATTATCACTCAATAAGAACTACACTAATCACAGTAATTAAGTCTCTATTTAAACAATTATTTTGGTATTAAAACTGTTTTCCACAGCCTTAGTTTTAATGCTATTAATCCACTGTGAAGTTCCTTTCATTAAGCAAGAACAAAACTTTTGTTGAGAAACTTCTTAATCACACAGTAAACATGTTGGTTCTAATGCTGACTTCTAAGGTCTTAACAAGGAAATCCGTTTCATTTACTTTGAATAACAAGGAGACTTTTGACACTGTTACATCTCACTGCACCAAGCATTTTGCTTTGCAAAAGACAGAGAATTCAATTCTCATTAAAGCCACCTACACTTGAATAATCCCAAGTGAAGGTGTGATCCTGTACAAATGTAACCAAGGAAAGAACGGCCACAATTTTGCAAGACTGAGTTTCCCCATCAGAGTGCGGCAGCAACACCGCAAGGAGCGGCACCGAGGTGGATTTAAAACCATGGCCATGGATCTTCCCTGGTTTTCCTGTCATTGACCTAAGTTACAACAGACAACGTCATTTCAAAATTCTAACTAAGAGCAAAAAGGAGGCAGCAATCAGAAAGCATTTCAGTACCTGAGCTATTGACTCTAACTTTCCAACCCAGCCTCATTCTTTCAATCTACACAGTGAATTAAGAGCATATTCCTTAAAGACTGATCAGTTCTGTCTGTAGTTATGTTCTTATTACAAGATTACTGCAATAAACTTTTCCACGCTGAATTTTACCTTCACTGAATGAAAACTGATTAGGCGCATTCTAAACAGCATCCAAAATTCAGAGGTTATAAAAGTTTAAATGCCGTATGTAGACCCTGTTGAAGTCTTTTGGTTAATTAACTCCTTTTCTCTTGCAGTGCATGCCACATGCTTTAGATAATTTTAGCCACTTTATCTTCAGCAAATTTTCCCATCTCCAATGTGTAAGAAGTAATATTCAAGAAGTAATACTCAAAAGACTAAACTGTTTATGCATCTGCACGTTATGACCTTAAAATACAAGAGCTACTTAGTTATATTACCTTTGGTTGCAGCTTCTGACTTCTGTCTCATGACTTCTATTACATGATCAATAAGTAGAAGGCAACAATATTTTTAATATAGCACATATAAAGAATTATTTACATCCCAAAACTATCGAAAAGGTCTTCATTAAGTGTGAAGTGCCCATGTTTTATTACAGCTGCCAGTAGCATTCAGGTATAGTCACAACTTTCTTTATCATGTGTTGCAAGTAAACTAAATCCTGAGGGGTCCTGTTAAGGTCGTGCTTAC
This sequence comes from Chaetops frenatus, assembly GCA_013400775.1. Lineage (NCBI taxonomy): Eukaryota > Metazoa > Chordata > Aves > Passeriformes > Picathartidae > Chaetops > Chaetops frenatus. The sequence goes on from VZTR01008532.1 coordinate 158,108, forward strand.
ACAGGGCAAAGCAGAGGGCTCAAAGAATTTTAGACATTGAGCAAAAGTGAGCTTGACAGACACCCAGCACTTCAATAAAATCTAAGAGGGGAAAAAGAAGAAACATTCCTCCTTCAGGAATGTTACACAGAATTTGCATGCATGTATGGAACTACATTCCTACCATTTGGGGGAAAATTAATGACAATTATGGCAACCCACTGATAGCTGAAAACGTGGTTAGTTCAACGTAAAAACTAGTTTGCAATATGTTTAGTTGTAACTACAAAAGAAGAGGAATAGGACAGGATGGAATGAGATAGGACAGGACAGGACAGGATAGGACAGGACAGGACAGGACAGGACAGGACAGGACAGGACAGGACAGGACAGGATAGGATAGGATAGGATAGGATAGGATAGGATAGGATAGGATAGGATAGTTCATTGGGAAGGGACGTACAAGAATCATCTAGGCCAAATGCAACGTGCCAGTTTTTCCAGCAGACCTGGAAACTGAAGGTTTTTCACAGCTGATGCATCAGTCATTAAACCTTGCACACCACAAAAGAAACAGCACTATTTTCCTTTAATAAAAATTCTTTTTCATCACGGTGAGTAATTTTAGGCTTCAGCAACTTGCATTCTCACTTTCAACAGAGCTAGTAATATGTCCAATTTCACTTTCGAAAAGCAGCACAGTGTGACGAACCTGCACAGAAAAGGTATTTGAAACAGAAATCTCCAGTTGCGTTGGGATCATCACCATTTCAATAAAGAAATGATCCTTGCAGGGAGAAACACAGCAGGGGTTGGAGTTCTCACACTGCACAGGAGCCTCCAGAACAGCAACTTCCAGGCTTTGGACTGCTCTGTTGTATTGACAATTCTTAACTGATAAAGCTTTATCACTGCTAATGAAAAGTGTTAATAAGTAGGCAGGGAAAGAGAAAAAACTTCAAGAAAATGGTATCATTCAGGTGTTACTGATGGGAAGCAGATCACTTGTGTGACATATAAAGTCATGAGCGGGGGGGGTAACACAACAGTAAAACTGCTACTCCTCTATTCAGATGTACACAATGCTACCAAACCCCAAATCTGTAAATCCCAAAATAGAAAGAGTCACGGATCTGCCGAATTTTGCTTTGCCAGCGTGGGGAATGACATCAGTGTGACTCACAGTGCACAAGCCAAACAGGCAGCAAGACAGCTCAGAAAGGGAGTGAGGAGGGAGGAAGAGCAGCCATTCAGCAACTCTCCTGCTCTGCATCACAGTAGTCATTTACACATCTATGTTCCTGTGCCTCCCTTTCAAACGAAGAGGACATGCTATATTTAGCTCAAATCTTTTCTCATGACACATTTTAGAGCCTCAGTGGCAAACTGTATGAAAAAGCAGTGCAATTAGGAGTTAAAAATCTAATTGCAAAGCGTCTGTGAAAATACACGATCCTGAAATTTCATCTTATGGATAAATACATTTGGTTTAGAAAACCCAGTTGACTCATGTTAACCTTGTGAACTGATCCTATACAAAATTAATCTTGCTGCTTAATCCCATGCTTCAAAACAATCTTGAAAACATAACTTCACTTTTTAAATGTTGTATTTCCATAGTGTATGGCAGCAGTAACTAAAGCTGTCTCACAAATAAGGTTCTCCTGATTGGACATACACACATGATGCAACTTTTTTTATACTATTTTTCCCTTAATAACAGTAGTGTTATTTCACCTCTGGCAATCACCTTATGAAGCATGCTTTTCTTTTTAGTCTTCTGTTTTGCCATTTAGACTCCCTGGAGTCAATACAAAAACCCTTCAATTAATTACACAGGAAGAAATTGCAACATAAACACTGGTTATTCCTTAGGAGAAAGCAGCAGCAGTGTTAAATTAAAAAAATAAGATCCAGTGGCCACAGATAATGAACCTATTACAACATACACATCTCTAAAGCTGTGTAAATTGCAACAGTGCAACAGTTGAGCCATATGAAGTCCAGCACCAACTCAAATCAATATAGGAGAATGCTACCTTAAACATCCCCCTGTATCACAGCTGTCAATAACCTCACTTGAAGAGTTCATTAACAAACTGGCTAGCTGAAAGAAATTACACAATATAATCAGATTTGAAAAGACAACAGACACAGTTCAAATACTGTGTATTTCTTTTTACCACTATTCTACAGTAAGTAAACACAAGTATTACACATAAAATAGACTTAACTAATCCTGACAAATCACGCTTGGGGGGCTGTGGGTGGGAGGATGATGAGAGGCTGGAAAAGGAGAGTTATCTTTCCTCTCACAGACTTTCATCAGTTTTTCCATCCCAAGTCAAAACCAAAAACTAGGGCAGTTATATTTGCTTATGATTAGATAACCACAAACTAAGACACTTTTGGTATAACAGAGGTATTCCATCAAACGTGAGGCTTCTTTGTTTTTGTCAAGATCATGAATAGATTTCCAACTTTTTCAAACCCTCACCACCAAAATACCCTTCTCCATATAAGCCTGGATATTTTTTAACAATAAACAAAAACCTGGATATTTATAATATTAAAAAAATCATCTTCTTGAAAACTAGTTGCAGTAGGGCTCAGACGAATTCCCTTCCTGCTGCCATTGCTGCTGAATTCCACTTGGTATCTGGCTATTAAAGCAGATTCTGAGTGTGACACTCTAAAAGATCTCATCAGTTTTCACACAGCAATTTTCTTCTTAAATTTATAAGACCTCTGTAAAAAGTACAGTGATATAACACCTGTTAAAAACATAAGGAACAGGAACACATATTCTCTATTAAAACACATCCAAGAGAAGTGAAAGCAAACTGCAAATTTTCAACTCTCTTTTTTTGATGAATCTGCTCTTAGATGCCATTTCTCAATCTCTTGTTCTCATTTTCTTCAGTCATTTTGGAGTCAGAAATAGCCATGAATACATATTTCAATTTTTTAACCTTTGAGATATTTTGTAACTGCCTTAATTTCTCACTCCACCTCTTCACATCTCAAAGTCACTTTAGAAAGCTTAAGAGAGAAACAATACATAGATAATCGGGAACATTTTAATTCCCTATTGTTCAAAGATTGAATTCTTCAGATACAGATGTACTGAGTTTCTCAAACTCTTCTGGCTATGTGCTGGTTTTTCCTTATTCCTGGATGCTGTCACCTACTGAGATACTTCATTTGAATGCTGAGGAATGGTTAAAAGGCAAAAACCCAACAAATATTAATGTACTCTCAGAGAGACAGGAAGTCAGAGCAAAAATTGGAGCTGCCCAGTTGCCTGGAATATCACTTTCTTTAAGAACTACTTACAGGATTTTGCAGGAATTTCACCTAATTATTTACAGGAATGAATGAACTGTTACACAGGATGAAGCCAAAGGTCCATCTGATTGAGGATATTTTCTCTAGCAGTTTCATATTTTATCTAACTTTCAGAATTAGTATCCTCTCTCCTGTAAACACAAAAAAACTCATGGGGATTCACAGAAATCATCATTCAGTGGGTTAAAAAAGAATCAAACTAAAACAAAAGTAAGGATCTTTCCACATAAACAAAACCATTAAATTGTGAAACTCTATGCTGCAGAGGCCAAAAGTATAAATGGTTTTATGGAAAAAATTCAGGGGAAGTAAGTTCATTGCTGACTGTTGACCAAGATGACCAAGCCAACAGCTCGGAAAGCCTCCGGCTGGCCCACTGCGGGAAGTTCAGGGATTCACCAGGGAAGCACTGCCCTGTGCTTACCCCTTCCTAACACTATCTGTGCTGGCCAGGAACATGCTGGGCTTGTCGCATCCAATACATCTCTTCCTGTGACTGAAAACAGCAACAAAGAGTCTGCAGCTCAAAGCACTGAAAATTTTCACTTTATTCAGTCCTGGTGCTCGATTTTCCCCTTTGTGTTGTTAATAGCCAACATTAACCTGTGGGGTGATGTGTGAGCAGCCAAAGGGGTTAGAAAGGTCTGCCTGGCCTTTCACAAGGCTCTGCATTCAACCCATTTAAGTACAAAACTACCTAATGGATATAGAGTCCAAAATATTTCTATGGGTGGAGAGTCTTCCTAATTTTGGGCAGCGCAAGAAGATTCACATCCTGAAACACAGGAAAGAATTTTCCCTACACCTACTTAAGCTGAGTTTCTTAAACTTGTATGAACACCTCCCAAAGTAATGGATAGTAAGTAGATTACTTTTAGGGATGTCCATACAACTGACTCATTAACATCTCTGCAAATGTTTGCTCAGAGATCTAAGCAAATGCTGCATTCACATGTACCAGCATCTGGTAGCCCCCACATCAGCTCTTTGTATCAATTCACTGAATCACAAAGGAACTGGGGTCAGCAGGGATTCTAAGGACCACCTAGTCCAATCCTCTACCCAAAGCAGAACTGATCAGAGCAAATTGCACAGGACTATGATAAGCTGGGTTTTGAATAGCGCTCAGGATAGAGATACCTCTACTTTGTTTATTGTCCTTTAGCAGAATTTTCTGTATTTCAGTTTGTGCCCATTGCCTCTTGTCCTACCACTGGATACCATGAGAAGAGCCTGGCTCCAGCTTCTTTACTGCCCCACCAGGTCACCCCAATCTTCCTCATTTCAGAGGGAGTTGTCAAAATTCAGAAAACCTTAAGGAAAGTAAAAATAAAGCTTCACTGCCTGACCCTCGACTAAAAAGTGGTCTTAGGTGCCTGTCTCACTGTCTGATCCCTGCAGTTTGTATGGCCAGCTTATCCACCAGCAAGCACCACTGAGGCTGAGCAGCTGAAAAGCAGTGTGGCTGTAAAGAAGGAAGGGAGCAGCAAATTCTCTCTCAGGCAGAAAACTTACAGCAGGTTTCATAAGATATTTAAAACTCCAGACGATCTATTAAAGTAAAATAATCAAACACCAGCAACAACTTTTAACATCCCCAGAAGACAGACTATTCAACACAAAAAGATGAAATCACTGTTATATGATATTTTACTTCTCCAATAAAATATTTATAATGCAGCCCGACAATACCACACAACACAAAAAATACACCATCCCTTTCACAAATGCAATTAAATAAATAAAATATAAACCAACTCAGTTCCCTTCAGGCTCTCAGACCAGCAGACCCAGATTCTCCATCATGGTCCTTTATCCAAGCACGCCCACACAGCCACGAGCACACCTCCCCCTCTTTTGTCTGTCTCTTCCATGGACACTTAAGTCCCATTTTATGTCCTGGCGCTTCCCTGAACCGTTCTTTGCATTAATTTTAATGATTAACGGCAAGTGGTAGTGAAATATCAATGCTGTCGAACACATCTATTATCCTTTCTTGAAGCTGGACTGGGAAAGATGTTTTCCAGCTGTTTCAGTGCAGATAGTTCTTAAAACCACGTTCCCCTTACCAGCCAGCTCAACAGTGAAACACACCCACTCTGCACCAAAGGGCAGCCCTGAATCTCAGAGGTACAAAAAGGTGGCTGAAAGAAGGCCAGTGGCAAAAAAAGATAATCCAAACCCTCCTCTTCCCCAACTTCAGCCAAGTATCTGTATTTTTCCAGTAGCATAAGACTGTTTCAAAGCTCAACACTGGCATCTTCCTGAGACTACTTAATGATACTTCTTCCTTTTAATTTGTGAGCAGAAACACTTTAGCAATATGGTTGGAATGAACAAAAAATGGTAAGTTGGAAGAAAAAGTGTAACTGTACACTGAGGCACAAAATGCCCTGACAAAAAGAGAAATACTCCAGAAACAACTCTGACAATACAATTCTTTTTAAAATGTCATGTACCTAAGAGAAAGACCAATAAAATTATGATCCTCATGGGAGCAGCAAGTCTACTCTTCAGTTTTAACACACAAGGAACTAAGGAGTTGGCCCAGAAACACAGAACATACTTGGAGGAAAAACCCTACAATTCAAAATTTTTAATTTGTGCTCCCTCTCCTGTTATACTCCATAAAAACATGAGTTCATACCAAAAATAAAAAATGAATACAGGAAAAGAATGGTGAAAAAGTTAAAGAGGAACATTCCCGTAAATTAGCACACTGACAAACTTATGTAGATAAGATGAAGTAAAATGACAATGTGGTGGAGTCTCCAGGGCATTAGACAGCATCTACTTAAAATTGCCATGTGATGTCAAAAATTGTCACTGCTTCTGAGCAATGAGTTACAGTACCATAAGCTTTTCTATTCTCAAACAGTCTTCCACTGGGAAACTCCCAATCTGTACAATTCTTTTTCCTTTTTGTTAGCAGGATATTGACCTATAAATCGAACAAACTAAATTAGAAATGTATTTTTTGCTACAAACCCACATTTCTGGATCCCTTTCAAGGCAGCTCTCTGTCCTTCCCGGAAGGCAGGACAAGCTCCAGCCTGAGTGGGAAGCAGAGGGTGCTTGGCTTTGCTGCTCCCCTGCTCTCAGAGTAGCTGCCCCATGCAAAGAGCTTGTCAATCAGTGACAGATTATAAAAAGGAAGTGAAATGTCACATTCCTGCAAGAACCTGGGAACAAGTGAGCTTACCTAGAAAACTGGGATAAGCACAGCTACTGACCTGTTAAATCAACAAGGTCAGAAAAAACACAAACCCTGTGCCTACAGGCAGGCTTTCAGCAGTCTCATGCTCCCCCTTGGCATTTCCAGGCATGGCCCCATGGGTGATGCTGAGGTGAGAGGAATAAGGAAGACTGTGATTTATTCTCAGATAACCTTGACCCTCTCCTTCAGAGTAAATGAAGACTCTCTACCACACAATGCACTGCCAGATGTGGATGGGACACAAGGAGGATGCCACCCAAATACCTTTATTCCCTTACAAAGAATTTTAAGGCATTATTTTTAATAACCATGAATTTTCAAACAGTGCTCCTCAGCATCTGGAATGTGAATGGAAGGTAGGGAAGCAGCTGAGGTAACACGAGCTGCCAAGTAATCTGACTTGGACAAGATTCAAGGCACCTAAAATTGGTCTGATTTTACATTCTTGGCAGGAGAAACTTGATTAAGAAAACCATTTTTCACTAGTTACTGCTTTTAATAAATAGCCTACTACTTGTAGCCTACAGAAACTGGTATAGTGACTAAGAGTGGGTGAAGCAGAAGAGAGGATGACTTGCCAGGCAGTTATTATTAGACACCTGATGTCAGAGCAATGATGGTTACCTCTGTGAAAACACTGCTCCTGAGCACAAGGTTCATCTCTCAGGGAGGGATATGAGCAGATGGAGACACCAGCAGACCCCCCTGCTGTTCCCTGGGGAATATTAATCCACTCTTCCCATTTTGAAACAATATTCAAATAACACATGACATACTGCCCCTCTAAAGCACCTACAAAAGCATGAAGGTGGGATGGCTTGCAAACATTGTGGCCATCCCCTCTGACACGGCCAGAGGTGATCCAAACCACTGTTGCAGAGCAGCCTGGATAAATCCTACTGTTTGCAAAAACCCTACATCTTTGACAAGGTAGTGAATGCATCTTCTCACATCTGACACCATCTGCTGGCACTTGCCAAATCAGAAAGAAAAAAAGGCCCCCGACTAGAGTGAGGACGATAATTTCTGTTCTAAGGAAAGCTTTATCTTCTCAGACATTTGAAAAGCTTACTGAAAATCCAAGAGCAGCAGGATGGATAGATTGTTAGACAACCATTATGGTGATAGAGAACATCTGAATTTTGTGAACAGCACATAAAACCTAAACTCAAGTAGCCCACTAGAAATGAGAAACCTTCTGCAAATGGAATCCAGACAGACACAGAACATGGATAAAATAAATCTTGGCAATCACTACCTTTGTAGTGAATCTTTGCCTTTCAAGGGTTAAAACATAATACAGTCACAGAACTGAAGGCAGTAATACCCCAGGTTTTAGTCAGATAGACAGCTGCCTCCTGAGCACTGGTCTGTGCCTCAGCCCCACCTCAGGCACAGCCTGTGGTGCCCACAGCCCCTAAACTGCCAGCAGCTCCTCTCCTCCTATTGCTTCTCCAGCTTGCCCCACTCCCCTCCTCCCCAAATCAGGAACAGGGTCTGTCTGTCAGCACATCCTGAATTAAGCAGTCAGTTTGGTTTCTCATCTTCCACACACAATCAAGCATTTGTCCTCAGCTGGAGATGGGGTGAAGTCAAAGTCAGGAGACTGATCTCCACGGTCAAGTAATCAAGATAATTTTAGCTCATAAACTGATGTTCAGCTCTACTCCGGCCAACTTGAGAAATTTCTTAAGCTTTTGCATCAGATGGAAGGCCGGGGAATGAGAGTGTCCTCATTTCTGCACTGGAAAGTCACTCCCACCCAAGTAACTTGGACTGGTTGTGGCAACAGAGGGATGACAGCAGCCAACCAGCCCAGCCTGCCACCAGCAAGATTCCATCAGGTAGATTTTTAACTGTTCTTCAGCACTTCCAGCTGAATTAGGTCCCTGGCTTACTTTAACAAGTTATCCAGTACTTACAATAGCTTAAATTCTACTAATCTGCTGGAGTCATTTTTGGCAAGGAGCAAAAACAGTGAATCATCCCACATTATCCCAGAGAGACTTCATAAATAAATCCTCCTATCTGAGCAAAACTTGCTGAAGGCTTTTTTATGTGAAGGGAACTATTTTGGTCCTGTAAATAAGTAACAATGATTCAGTCCAATAAATGAGCCATTTGCTCTTTCATGCTGATCTTTACTAGAGAATGATAGGGCTGGTATACCGCTGTACACCTCCAGATTTCATTCATTCCCCTCCAGCAACCTACCAAAAGAGAGAGAAAAACTGATATAAACTCTCTTTTTTTACATGTTTTCAACTGAGTCCTGTGTATCCTCATTTTTATTTTAAAAGCCTCCCAAAGCAGAGGTGACTCAGCAGTCATTACCTCAGACATCAACATAAAATTAGAGATGTTATAACAATTATGTCAATTAAATTAGCTAGACATCTTTAGCAATTCTGATTATAACCAGATATTAAATTTCAGACTAATCTGAATTGCAATCAAAGCCCATATTTGCATCTTAGACGAATGCCAGATAGAAATGTCAATTAATTTGTATATATTGTTTGAAAGACCAATTATGATCATCAGGCACAGTGTTAGACAGTAGCTGTACAAGTCGCAAACAATCTGATTTCTTTTCAAAGAATGAGTTTGCCAATTTCCCTCTTTCTGCATTTTCTCATTTGTTTGCTTATTATTTTGTAGGTGGAAGAAAGGAAAATACACCTATTTCAATAAAAGGTTTTGGTTTTCTTAAAAATGTTAACTAAGCTCTCAAATCCAGTAAGCCTATAATGTGCATTGCTGATGGCATATTAACTCTAATAATTATTCTTTGTTAACAAAGTAAGCGGTACAAATTTAGCTGAAGTATAAAAGTCATTAAACAATGAGCATCTGTCATAAAACGGTGCAATACATCATGCACAAAACCTCCAGTCCCTTCAGCCAACGGTGAAGATCCTCACCCTCTGTCTCTGATAGGATTTCTGTGCAATGAATGGGGCTTTCTCTTCAGCATAATCCTTTCCTAATTTAGTATCAGGATTTTATGATGCAATTCTTCTATTCTGAAGCCGAAATAATTTCAAGTCTCTCTTCACAAAAATAAAACATTAATAACTCTGTCTTATTGACATGAGAGTTTTGTAAACATTGAATTGCCTTTCTTTCCAGAGGACAATACCTACAAACACTTTCTCTTTGCCATCTAATGTCTTTATATACTTACAGGGGTAAAGAGTATCTATAAAATTGCAGCTGACATAGAGATACAACATTGGAAGGTCTGACACTTGGAGCTCATGGGGAACTAAACAATCTGTCAAGCCATTTAGCAGCAAATTGGATATCTTATTGTTCTAAATAGGATTGAAACAGGACCTGCATTGTTGTACAGAATTAGGAGTGACAATGCAGATTACTCAGTTTTGAAAGGAAGAGAAAGAACTGGACCTGAAACATAAAAAGGGGGTTACAGTCTCTCACCTAAAAATCCCTTATAAGCAGAGAGGGACTTTTTTCCTTCTAAATATATTTTTTAATATAGACAGGTAGATTTTCTTTACACACAGGTAAAGAAAAAAATATCCCTTTGCTGTTTTTGTAGGAAATTGACTGTTGGAAAACAATTGGGTGGAAATATTCTCTCTCTGGTCATAACTTGCTGTCACAAAGCTCAGTTCTACAAACCCAGAACACAACACTGATCCCTCCAGTGTGTACAAGGCCTCAGTCAGCAGCTGGGAAAACTGAGGATTTAAACACAGGACCACAGATCTGCATCATGAGAGGATGGGGGACAACCAACCTTCCACAAACACACCCCAAACCACCACCATCAACATCAACAGCACCATGAAGTTTCCAAAGTTTCCGAACATGAAATGACTGTAAGTAAAACAGAAAGGACCTCACCCTAAAATACCATTAGTTCTAAATCTGCCAACTTCATTCCTATTTCTGTCCCTAGCATTACACAGAGAGCCTCTGCTCAGAGTGCAAGGTCACCACGTGGGGAGCAGCCCCTATTGAAGCAGGTGAGCAGGGCCAAGCACAGCCCTCAGACAGACTGACTGCACTGTGCAAACCTACCTTTCATGGTTCTTAATGTAAGTTAAGATTGCATAGTTCAAATGCATAATTACACACAAACGTAATTTTGGGTAGTGAAAATGCTGGTTTGTTACGTGCTGTTTTACAGGAAAACTATTTTGACAACAGGACTTCAGAGTGGTATTTTTAGAATTCACATACGGCATAGCATTTCAGCCAAAGAAAGAAAGCAGCAAAAAATTTCTAAACTGAAATACCAGTGTATTTCTGTTTCGTATTCCTGACTCATTAAAATCTCAAACTGCTCAACTTCAATCTTCCACACAGTTAAACAATGCCCTTTTTTTGCTTTATGCATTTTCTTATCTGCAATAAAAATGCTTCATTCCATGTTCTTTCTATATGGACCCTAAATAACTTTTTCATTAAATACAATTTTCTGCTATCACATTTTACACTGCAGTATCCTTCTGCTCAGTCTCCCTTTTTTTTTCAAAATAGATCTAGAATATCAGATTGGACTAATCAGCTATTTGGTTCAATATGCTATCCCCGACAACAGGGACTTATAAATGTAAAGCTTAAGTGAAGCTCCAGGAAACCACTACACACTAATCTGCTCTTGGAGAAATTTCTTCATAAAACTCATTTTCAACTAGTCTCAGCTCCCAGGCATGAGAGTATGTATCCGTAATCTCCATCACTTGCTTTACTTGCTATAATTGAAGCCTCTTTTTGCTTACTTCACCTTAGTGCTACTATGCTGTACATATGCCTTCTTGGAATAACTTCACAGAAGTCACAGATTAATTTTATATTATGTGTGGGTCTTGCTTCCTTTTCTGTTGAGTTTACCCGCGCCTCGGTGACCCCTGCGTGACGCTCCCTGTGATCACAACTGTCACCTCCGTGAGCGTGTTCTCGGGACTTGGCTGCTCGGACAGATCTGAGGGATGCCTTTGAACTCAGGTCTGGCAGGATCCAAGACTGTCTGCAAGCAGATGGCACATTTGCCACCAGGCTTAACCAAGGCTGAACTCTGTATTGCTAATGAGGGCTTGTCACAGGGGAACTGAGAAACTGCCCCTCCGCCCTTGGCTGGATTATCTGACCTACCCACATTCCTCAGATGCACAGGACACAACTGCTGCTTGGAACATTGCAAACACAATAGTAAGGAATCCAGTGACTCTCATAGCTCCTGGCCCTTCCCAAAATCATTTTAAACATTTAACTGTCCACCCATGTGTAAAATGGCATTTGATGACATGTAAGCCATTGAGTGAACGATATTGAGTGTGATCCTTTAATGGCATAGGGCTTTCTGAATAAGATACACCACTCCTCAAATCAGGTGGAAAGGATACCTCTAGTCTGGAATGTCCAAAGCACATTTCCTGACTTGTACCCAGTGTGAACAGTACACACACACAAAAAAGATTTTCACTAATTGTAGAAGTCAAATACACTGGAGCTTCTTTGCATTAAACAAAACATAGTAATAACAAAAATTCCTAGAGACTGTCACTTTGCTTGTCAACTGAGCCTTTAAAAGCAAGTGAAGACAAATTAGGATAATATCAGAAATTAAAACACAGTATTTTACAAACTATTAACAACATAAACCCATGATCCATGCTGTGGCCTTGGATATGAAAGATAAAATGAAAGGCCTTCACATACGAAGAGAATTCAGCATTTAAGTAAATTTCAGCTCACCACTGAAGGCATGCAAATTAATGTAATTAACCAGGTCTCATTAGCAAGCTTTGCTCTAATTTATAGTCTTACTTTCAGTTTTTGTCTGAGTCTCCCAAAGATAAAGATCAAAAAAGGAGGTCAGACTGAAAGATTTGTCTTACATCCACAACCAGTTTTTCAGTAAAATTAAAATGGGGCACAAGTGTCATAGTTGGTGACAGCCATTCCAAGAGAGACCAAGACTGCACTGACTCAGTTTAAAGCTATATTCCAACCCCAGTTCCTCTTCCAAGACAATGTAAAGCACCAGCAGTTTATTTTGTAACATAAAGCAGATTATGATTCCTCTTCAACAAAATGCCCTGTTTTTATTTCAGCTTTTACTTTTTCTATTAGGGCCAGCAATATAATTGGGGGAAAACTTCTTAAGTGCTTCAAAATTCAGCATTTTATTCAGGTTTTAATGACAAAGCTCTTGAGGACATGATGTGTTGGGTTACTTTTTGCTTCATGAGGTAATAAATCAGGTGTAAATGGATTATAAAAATTTCATTGTAATTCTGACACACTTTAACAGACCTTTTTTACAAAATTGTTTCAACAGATACTACTTCCCACACAAAGGCCAGGACTAAGGACAGCAGGTGGGGATTGCATGGGAAAGGAACCCACTCAGTGCACTGCATGTTAAGTACTCTACAAGAGACCAGCTGACTTCTTCTCACTGTGCCACTTCAATTATTTGGTACAAACAGGCAGTACCACTGCAGTGTCTGCACTACTGTTTATCCTTTCTCACCTCATTACTCCTCTCCAACTAAATACATTCAATGTTTTGCAGGTCTACATTTAACTTATTTTGCTATTTCCAAAGGCACTGTCTCACTCTAATACCTGCTACAGAGAGTGAGCATGTAACTGCTGCTTGGCAAAGCCTGGGATGGAGACTGGAGCGTGTGCATCAGTCAGGATTTCACATTTCAATTGTCCATCCACTCTACTCTAGCCATTCTGCTAAAATAAAATTAAAAAAAAAAAAGAAAAAAGAAAAAAAAAAGGCCAATACCAAAATCACAAGCTCAGAGCCTTTTAATCAGGGAAGAAGTAAAAGCTTAGTTCATTTACATGGTTAAACACAGTAGGACTCTCCTCCCCTTACAATCCTAATGATGACACCTGGAATGAGTTTTTTCCCTTAATTTGGTTTAAATCTACTAAGAAATGAATCCGATCTCTAGAAATCATCCTAGCCTGCTTCTGGACACCATTGTTTTCAATCAGAAATACATGTTGAAAGTGACTTCTGCTGGTCAGTTCTTGCTCCTTGCATTATTTGATTCTACCCATTACATCTGTAGCAGGGAATGGAGCAAAAAATTATCAGAGAGAAATGTTACAGTCCTTATAATCCAATGGTAATGTCAATGATCATTAAGTAAGGAGAGACTTTGCAAGTAGAAGTCTGTGTTTTCAAGTCCAAATGTTCCAGTTTTTATTCAGAGTGATTACAGGCTTGATCCTTATGCAATTATTTGCTCTGTTAGGCACAAATTTTCGATGGCTTTCTCAGCCATTGCAGTCAGCACTTGAAATAAATGGCAATGCTGTCTAAGAATGGAACACAGAAGTTCCCTCTTAAAGCAGGTGGCACCAGCACTCTCAAAACCTGTTCAGTGTTCCCAGTGATCCAGGCAATGTCAGTGTCAGGACTTAATCTTTCCTTTCAGGCGAGTAAGTGCTACCAGGACCTTTTATGTCTTTCAACCCTTGCTAAAGGCTTGCCATCCCTTGACCTCTGCCCACGCTTTTATTACCTCTGAGCAGCTCAATCACACACCAGGCAGCTACTTCCAGTATAGTGAGCTTGGTTCACACCTTTCCTTTCTCCAGCATGGGAAACTGAAGAACTGAACCTTCCCTGACACACTCCACTATTCACTGCTTTTTTACCACTTGTTTTTCAGCTGGTGTGTGCTGTGTAAACACGAAGCTCATCCAGTGGCTCCTACCTTGTGCTCCCTGCGTGGAGTAACTTAGCTCAGGGTCAGAGCCATGCTCATTCAGATGTCACACACAGCCAGCCAGCCTGTGCTGATGAAGAATAGCCATGACCCCAGAGGGGATCTTCTGGGAGAGCTCTACATGGAAGGAGAGCTAGCCCTTCAGCAGCATCACCGAGCCACAGTCCCTTTCTCTGTGACCTGGCCCAGCATGACACTGTCCCAGCCTCATGACCTGGAGTCTCTCACATCAGCCTGCTGAATTCTGAGCATCCAGCTCTTGGGTTTGGACTAACTTGCAGAAGGAAGCATCCCTTGCTCCCTTCTCATTTCTTTTGTGGATCTGTGTTCAAAAATGTGAAAGGCCAGAGCCAGACGTGCTATTGAGCAGCCTTGAACTCAATCCACGGGTTGTAAAAGAAAGCCTTTATACTATTATGCAGGAAAACAAAAGAAGAAACACTTGAAAGTATTCCTTCACTTTCCTTGGACAGAGGAAAGTAACTCTCTTTGTCCCCAGACTCCATTCAGTTCTGTCAGATAGGGACTTTCTGAATAAAACAGGCCCCCATACCACACATGAACTTCTGACAGAATAGGCTGTACTTCAGAATGGAAAAACAAAGAAAAACTTACTCCTGTTTTTTACTGGGTTTTGAAATCTCAGTCAGGCATTTCGACTTGTAGGCTCAGGTTTAAACCTGGAGATCCAAACAGAAGTACAGCCCTAAAATTGGAGAGACACTTGTGCAGCTGGCCATTGGATACATGCAAAGAAAGGAAAACACTTGAACCCAAAGTCTGCTTCTCTAAAAACAAATCCTGCATTATTTCTTTGCAAACTAACCTCCGATGAGGTTCTGGCGAGCACGTTAAGCAGCACACCCTGCATCTGCCAGCTCCAGTCAAATTAACACACAGCCCCATGACAGTGACTAAGAGCAAGCATGAAACTGGCCTGAATACAGAAGTGCTCACAGTTTTTAAAGAAATGGATAATGGGTAATTTGTAGGAGTTGGTTGTCAAATTATATATTTAGGGGGGGGGTTTGTATGCAAGCTAATAATAGGCTTAAGCCTGTAACTTGCACTAGGAATAATGATTAATGTAGCAAGCTTTGGCAGTTTCCGTCTGAAGGACTCTCTCAGCTGAACTCCTCCCACAGTCACAGCAAATCCTAAGAGGTATCTTAGGAGTGGATAATATGAATCACCACTTTTTTAAAGCAAGAAGGATAATGCAGATTAGCAACTTTTTTCTTTCTTTCTTTTTTTGAGCTAAAACCTGTCATGAAATAAAAATCACTGTTGACCCACAGGAAGCCACTGGCAGAGCCACTGATTAAAAGAATCTCATAAAACACATCCAAGGATGTTACATCCTTAACTCTGAATGATTTTTTGCCATTTTAGATGATAAATTGTACTACAGTTTCAGTCTCACTAACATGACCAAATAATTTTTGAAACTGTCTCAAAACATAAAGATCTACTTAATCTTTTTAGTGATCAATATCACTGTATTACACAGAGGATTATGCAACAGATTTAGTAAAAGTTAATAGAGAGCTATTTATGAATCTAAAATGGTGACTTGCCTGGATACATCTAAAAGGGAAATTAGTATTAAGGGGTCATGTGGAAGATGAGGACTGGTCAGGTAGTAAATAAACTAACACCTTTAAAGAAAACAATAGAGAAGTAATTTTCACTCTCATAAAACCTTGATTGGTAAAGCACTGACTGAATATCTAAAGTATGCAATGAAAAGACAAAAATTCAATCCTCAACCTAATTTGAGCCTTGTCCATACATGAAATTCACATCCTGATAATAGAATTGGTTTAGAAAGAGCAACCAACAGCGAATATACTGAAATTATTTCAAGAGATCTTTATAGCAAATTACCTTACAATGCATTCTTTCAGCAACTTGAGGGGCAGGCAAGAGCTTTTTTGACTGTTTTAAAGATACTGGAGTTTCACAACATTTATAAGCAAGGCTTGTCTTCTGTTGGAGCTGTACAGAAGCAAATTGTTGCATACTGGGACTCCCCAGTAACCTCCATCTGTCTTCTACCTGCTTCCAGTACAGTGGATGGTAGCAGGGACTGCCCTTTTTGTTGTTGTTGTTGTTGTTGTTGTTGTTGTTTTTCCCGTTGGTTTGTTTGTTTGTTTTTTATGTTTTCTGGTTTGTTTTTTTCCCATAAACACAGTATTAGAAGCACAGAAGAAAAGGAAACTTAAGAATTTAACAACCACAGTGGATAACAAAAGCTTTAGCTAAAAGGAATACTCTTCAAGAAGCAACAACCAGGCTTTGGACAAATGCTACCATCAAATTAAGGTTTGGTTGCCTTGCATAAATATACCTATTCATCACAAAAAATCAAACCCATAATGCTGAGCATTAGAAACAAAGTATGAATCTTAGTGTGGAACTAAGTCATTATCTCTTCCAGAATACTTCTTCCACTTAGCAAAATACCCACTGCCACTGTAAATTGCTAAAGTGGAAAAAAAAAAGCCAGAAATAAAGGCAGAAAACAGCACTGACAAGAAAAACTAAAAATTAAGTACGAACATTTTAAGCCTGCAACCAGAAGAATAATTTATGTCAGAGGAAAAGAAAACAGTAAGAAGAATTTAAAGACATTTCATAACTTTGAAATTTGATTCTTATATATAATAAACACACATTAGATGATTGCAACAATATGCCTACTTAAGTGACTTATTTCAGCTAAATGAAAAGGTAATTATAAGGCTTGGATAATTATGCAAAATGAAAAAAAATTACAAAAACCCATAATGAATCTTGAAGATGACATCTTTATTTCAAGACTAAAGCCACAAACCTTGTTGTTTACACACTACAAATGGATATGTGTTCATTTTATGACATGGTGCCAAAAAGGTCACAATTAGGGCAGTAAGGAACCACCAACATTAGCTGGATTCTACTTCATTCAGATCAGGAAAAAAAAGTGAGTACAAACTAATATCATCCTTCAAGCATAGAGGTTACTTCAAGGACATTAAACAGGGGAGAGGTGCATATTTTCATCAGCAACTCACCCAGAAATACGTGTTCAGTCTATCACAAACAAAAACAAACCGATAACTGCTTGACACTGTTATGAATCAAGTGGCTGGATTACTGCCCACTGCAACATTTTTCATCTCTACCTGAAAACAAAAGACTAAACCAGGTAGGCAACTCCAACCCTTGATATAAATAGGTATTTGTCTCTACTTAATCCACAATCTGACTTTTGTTTACCTGTCCATGAGCAGTGTGGACAATCCCAAATGTCCCAGGCACGGCTAGTCCAGCCACACTGATTCCAGTGGGACTCCTTCCAATTTGCTAAAAGCACAGGACTCCCATAGTGCAGGGTCAGAGAAAAGCAGCTCAGAACCCAGAGAAGGGCAGCCTTGCCTGTCCACCTGCTACAGTGCATTGCCAACCCAAGGATATCCCTAAGTAACTCTGTGTCTGCAGCCAAACGGGCACCAGTGCAAGCCAAACGGGCTCACCAGTGCAAGCCAAACGGGCTCACCAGTGCAAGCCAAACGGGCGCACGAGCGAGAGCCAAACGGGCACAGCGGAA
>VZTR01008533.1:2805-13157 GCA_013400775.1 Chaetops frenatus
CTGTCTTGCCTCCTCTCCCCTCTCCAGCTGAGGAGTGATGGAGTGGCGTGTTGGGCACCTGGTGCCCAGCCAAGGTCAACTCATCTCAGTGAGTCACAGGGCTTTTAGAACAAAAACATATACTGATGGCATGTCTTGGTGATACTATAAACACAAATACTGTGGGTTCACTTGTTTTGCTTAGCATACTAGTTCTCATTTATGTCTTTTATTTTTTTGTTGGAGGACTCATTTGAATAATTAGGTAGCACTAGTATGAAAGAAGAGTTCATGGCTTTTGAAGGTTTTGTTAGTCAGTTAAAAATTATACCCTCGTGTGGGATTCTTCTGGATGATTGATGTCACAACACTTCTGCTTGTAGTCTTAAAAAAAGAAGCACCCAATGTTCTTCCTGTCCTCAATTAATCTTTAAATCCTTCAGTGGGGTAGCCCTAAATTACAAAGTCACTTGCTGTGTGGTTGTGATATCCAATGGCTATAATAACACAATTGATAATCTCAAAAGTGAAGTTTATGTGCAGAAAACCAGCAATAGTTCCATGACTTTAGAACTTGCTTCCATGCTAGATCAAAATGACCTCAAACTTCACCATTACTGTTAAATATTGAACCAGCTTTTTATCCTAACATTATAGTAATATTGTCATAAAAAGAATCCTATAAATCACTTCTCTGATGTAGGAAAAGCTTCTGAGATTTTTCTGTACATGTTTATTATGCAAAGTATGATTTTATGACATGAAATGAATTGAATTTTGGCTCAAGAAGTTTTTATTTTGGACAGCAGAAAATTTCTTATGTAATTAAATTGAATGCAGCAAATATTGATGGAAAAGCAGGGCAGGTCTGTGAAGGAATGCTGTAGTGTTACTCAATCCTTTGAGAAGTCTAAGGAGGAGACCTGGAGAATCCACACATTGCTTTAATCATTCTACCTGACATCTTTTATTGGAGTCAAGTTGTTTCATAAGAACAGAGCAGAGGTTGCTGTATGTCTTCCTGAAGCCAAAGGACAGATCGTAAAAAAGGAAATTTTTTCTCTGAAATGAGGCCAGGAATGTTATGAAAATGCATCTTTTTTTTATTGGCACAAAAAAGCCTGTTTCAGGGTGAGAGGTTACAGAAGCTGTCTTGGTCTTGTGTTTTAGAGATTCAGCGTTAGGAAGATAGATGGGAAGCCTCAAGTGGAAGGCTGAGCGAGACCAACAGGCAAAGGCAGCTGGGTGTGAGCCAGCAGTGGCTGCTGTGATGCCAGGACAGAAGCAAAGGGAGCTTGCCAAAGGAGGTGCAGCTTCTCAAAGAAGACCTTCCCCAGCTTGGCATCTGTGGCCTTCCCTTTTCAGAAGAGAAAAATGAATACTGTTTTATGATGGGTTGGAGTTTTGTGGGACTCATTCTTTTAGACCCATTGGGGGAATTCTTTGGCAAGGGTCAGGGAGCCAGCTGATGCTCTGTTAGTCAGATGGAGAATAGCTCCTGAGAAGGACAGTGGATGTTACTTGGCTGCATCTCAAAACCTCTGGGAAAAGCAGATTCAGCCAGCAGAAAAAGAAAGGACTGAGTATTTAAGGGAGCAGTTTCTCTATTGTCATGTAATGCTGAATTGCCAGAATAAAACTTGATTTTCATATTTTACAATGCACTGATTGTATGGAATCTATCAGTGCAACAATAAGTTATGCCTTCACCATGATTATAGCACATCTTGTATAAGTAACTAAATGAGAGGCTGAAATTGCTGTGGCATAGGGATTTATATTACAATAGACATTTTTGCATAATGCTATGGTGATGCTTCAGCTTTCCCTGACATCCACATCTTTAGAACCTCCTGTCAAAGGATTCTGAATAAATACTTCCACTAGAGGAGGATAGCATTGACAAAATGGGAGTAAAAGTGATGCAAAAATAGATAAGCCTTTAGTTCCTAGGAGCTAAAATAGGTAAAAAAACATAAAAGAAAACTGGGAGAACCATCTTAGTGCCATTAAAACTTAGAATTTTTGTGTACAAGAGAAAAAAAAAGGAGAAAGGAGAAAGATTAGAAGTCTGAATTTTCAATGTTGGAATACTCACAGACACACCACCCCTTGGGAATGTATTTCCTTTGTTTTCAAACCAGCAAAGCACCTGAACACTTAAAATTCGTGAGTTTAAAGACAATCCTTCTCCAAACTGTTTCCAGTTGAAAATACAGTTTTCTGTTCTTCTCTGGAAGAACTGTCTGAGACAAGAAAATTTGTAAATATTTATCACACTTCCTGAAATATATTTAAAATCCCCACTACTGAGTAATTAGAGCAGTAGCGAACATTTAGATGCAATTAAGAAGATGAGAACTTTGTCATGATAATTAGTCCAACATTTATCAGGGAAGGGAAGGGAAGGGAAGGGAAGGGAAGGGAAGGGAATAGGTCCTGTAGTGTCCTGTCTTTGGGGATCTTGTAATCAACTGGCAATTGCAGTGTGGTTTGCAACAGGCACCCCTCCTTCTCGAGCTTTGGCAATTTAAAAATAATTAAATATAAATTTACCTATAAAGTAAGAAACAGAGAATTTTTCATACTGGTGATTAGAGAATTAACCTGAGAGAAAGGATTCCTGGATTTCAGACACTACTAGATGCAGGTTTACCAAAATGGGTGCATTAAATAGGGGGGAAATAATCAGACACTGGTCTGCTCTTCTCTGGAAAGGGGGAATACAAGCTGATGGTGTGCTAGAGGATGTTAGCCACATATGTAACAGAAGGTGGATGTTGTTTTCAGCTTTTGGAGATGAGAAGAGACATTTCTCAGATATCTTTCTTTGACTTTGTACTGAAATGAGAAGTGTCTACAGTGAATCCAAGCTCCATCCATATAGGGAGCAGCAGTCACTTAAGCATAGCTGATCAACTACTTCAAAGTTTTACAGTATGCCTTTCCTCCTGAAAGTTGACTATTGACAATAGCAATAGCTGGCAGGGTCTGAATGTTGAGAATTACTGGCACCTCACCAAGAAACAGAAAGACTGTTTGGAGTGGATTTGGATGTATTTTAAATGAAGAAGGATATATCGTGCTTTAAAGTCAAGGACAACAGTTCTTTCTGCAGAGGGGCTCGATGAGGCAAGAAGGACTTATACAATCACTTGAAATTATAAACATTCACAGCTAATAAGAAAAGAAGTCCAGAAGCAATGAAATTTGAGATTAGCCAGGCAGCAATTATCCCAGTAATAATAAGGTATATGTTTCTCCTTACTGCTCTTGTGTGGATTACAAATGGTTTCTAAAGCACAGCTGGATAAGCCTGGGAATATTATACTTATACTCAGTTTAGGAGCCAGCAGGAAAATCTGCAGGGACTTCAAATCTCACTGAGGTCCTTGCTCAGCCTTATAGACAGGAAACAATAGCAACAAAACATTAAAAGCTTAAGAAGTAAGAAATAAAACCTGAGGAGAAACATTTGCTGGATTTTCCCTGTTGAGCTTGCTTATTAAGTGGACCAGATCGTTCATTTCTGTGTCCATACTCTAATGACCTAACAGCCTGCTTCTTCTACATTGTCTTTTACTCTATTTATATAATTACTTAAAGAAAAAAAACCACAGAAAATTGACAATCTCCTTCAACAGAATATTCACCAGAATGGTTTGTTACTGTCTTCCCTATAGCTTTTCCTTTGTTTTGTCATCTAAGTGCTATAATGTTCACTACAGTCTAGGTATCATGTCAATTTATTTTTGTTTTATTATGTTCTGTCTGTCTTTACTGATGAAGAAATTTTTCCTATTTCATTTAGTTTTCCTATTGCCAAAAAACAATTTATCTTCCCTCCAGTCTGGAAAAAAAAAACCAATTTCATTGATTAACCTTGGAAAATCTGAAACATATGTCACATGAAAAGGGGAGATTTCTTCAACCCATAGTATTTGATTTGTCTGTCAGCGTCCCAAGTAAGCTGAGATCCTTGTTCCTGACCAAGTCTGTCATTGTCCTGCTATGGAGACCCTTCACTGAACAATCCTCCTGGTTTGGAAGATGGTTCGACTGATTCATTTAGGGATACACAGCAAGAGCATAAAAGCACTCAGCAGATCTTCCTACTTTATGGCCCTTCAGTGGGTCTTCCATTTTATTTGAGTTACCCACTGCCAGCGACTGCCAGCATCCATGAAGAACTTGCACTGACAGTCTACAGAAGAAGACTCTTCATTAATATAAAATTGTGAAAGGTTAAGGTTTGAGAATTCTTGGTAATGTTACCTGACTGCAAAAACACTTTCAAACAATACACAGACAAGATCTAATCCCCATCAAAAGTATTTAGCATGCACAGAATGTGATTCTTACCCAACAGGTGTCCCTATGGGAGAGAAAACTCGTTTAGCCTGTTGACTGAACTCAGTAGTTACTATGGAATCTTTCCCTACTTTCTCACACTTTTGACTTTCTTTTCTATTAATTCATTATCTTTACCTGGAGCTTGAGTGACTGTAGTCATACATACCTTTGCTGCTGATTGAGGTAAAATTGTCTCACTTCGCTCTTGAAGATATAGTCAATAAAATATAGAGCACTTCCTCAGTGAGGGGTGATCATAATTTGGAGGTGGGTAACTGGGATGGAGGCGTGCATTGATTTTACGATTACGCTTTAACGAAGCAGGTTTATCTGAGGAGAGTTATTTTGTCACATTTTTGGTTCAGCAGCAAGATGTCCTCTCCTATCTCCCCTGGCTGACAAGTGCAATGCAGTTTATCAGTTGCAAAGTGCCATCCAGTTCCCTTCCCTGCATGGATTCCGATAGAGCCTGGCCATGGTGCTTCCACTCTACTCCACCCTCCATTCCATCCTCCTTAGCAGGTGCTTGCAGGTGCACATTGTGTGTCTGGGGTATCATGGAATAGGTTTCGAGCATGACAACCACATTCCATCTGGGGAGTAGCATCTCTATTTTACCCTATAATTTCCATATTGTTACAACTTCTGTTAGGATGTGAAGATAACTTCACAGTTTCCTCTAATTTTACCCCAAATCATATTTCCACAGCATGTAAAAAGTTAAAAATATTTGGTTTGGAAAATTCTAATCCCAGGACCAACCAATATAAAAGTTTTAATCTAAAAGTCATCACATTGCACTCAAAATGCACCTTTTCTTTTTCTGATTAAAATTGTGAATCTAAGCAATATTTCATTTTCTTTTCTGCCTGTAAGCTTTGGAGTTTATAGGCTGTGGAATTTTGAAGGGGTGTGCATTTGGCTGCAAATATTTTGACCATTTTCTGGTATCAGACTTGGTAGAAATCACAGCATCTAAATCTGTAATCAATGAAAAGTGCTGAAAACACACAAAAAAAAGTGCAGAAGTCAACAGATGCCGAATACAGATGGAAAGGAATTGGCACACTGCCTAACACCTCGTACCTATTATTGAGTAGCTATTTTGTCTTTATTTCCTTGTTTTCCTCTTAACAAGATTGTTCTTCCAGCTTTGTAAATCACATATAACCACAGGTTATATGGCATTAAGCTCCCTCAGTTTAGTGCTCAGCTACTTCCTTGGGGCTCAGGAAGGAAGCAGTGCCCACCTGAGGGCTCACCCTGCAAGGGTTGAGGTGCTGTCATAGCCCCTGTTGGTTTGTCTGTTGCTGCATTTCACTGCCTAACTTAACAGCATAGCCTGACACAATTTTCAGTGTTGCACTGATTCAACAGCCTATAAGGAGTGGTAAATGAGGACTCCAAGGTTTGGATATGAGCTGTTCTAATGAATGAGATTATCACCAGTGGAGCCAAAATGGGGAGATATGTGTCTTTTCTCTTACTTAAATATATGTGATTAATACTTTTCAGCCCTTTAGAGAGCTTATTATTTGCCACTTGGACACAAAAATTAGTTGATTTGTCAGTATTTATTAAATCCACAAAGAAGTAACTGTCTAGAAAGCTTAACAGCAATAAGGGGCTGAGTGAGGGCTCTGAGTTTCTTCCCAGGAGCCATAATAATAATCTGCTCTCCCTTCTAAAGCCTTTCTTAGGAACCTTATAGAACGATGACAGCCAGCTTATCTTAAATATTGGATCCTACCTGAACAAGACCTCCCTCCAGGCTCTAATAAAGGTTATAAGGAAAGTGGTTGTTTTGCTTCAAAATACTAACAATAAAAATATTCATAATATAAAAAAAAGATATTGTGTCTCTTAATTCTATCATTAAAGGAACTTCAACTTTCACATATTGAAAGTTAAAACTGTGTGAGAAAAAAAAAAATCTCACAATGTTATTTAACCTAAAAGCAAAAATAAAAATGAGGAGGACACTGAAGGGTGCTCAGAAGAACAATACCCCCACTCAGATGAGCATTTGGGACACAGCTTTCTATATTTTGCAATGGGATCACTCCAGTCTTGACTGTTTACTTTTTCTTTTATGTTTTGTGAATTATTAAATGTATAATTATTTCAGGTGTTCTGTGTTTGCTTTTACTTTCTTTTACATCTTGTTAGACGGGCACATGTGTTCCAATATTTGTTTTTCTGCCTCTAAAAGTAGTGTTTCTAGAGGAAAAAAAAAAAAAAGAAATTATCTTCATAAAGTTAGCTCTGAATTCTCATTGCCAGTGTCAGTTATAATAAAAATGTCTCCATTACTCCTCAAAACCAGAACAGGGAAGAGGTTCTTAAGCAATTGAATTATATTGCCATAAGAAGCCACTGAAAGCAGCAACTAATTAGCTCAGTGGTATTGCTGAAATGTATTACAGTGCTCTCCCATAATTTAGACAGCTTTGGGTCTTTAGAAATACAAGGACATTTGCTGTTTTATTTCTTGTAGTTTTGAAGTCAATGGGATGACCACTGATTTACTGAAAACAGCATTTTGCCAATGCTGATGCTTTTGAAAATTTCATCTTTAAAGCTCTGTGGAAGTAATTGTGTAAGCAAGCTGGCATGGACTGGGAAAGGAAACCAAATTGCTTTTTAACACCATCTAATGCATCTAATGGGCTGTAATGGACAAGACTTAATTAGAATCTCTAAGGAATTGCTGACCAGAAGAAAAGGGGCCACTTTACTTTTAAGAAACAGGTATTAATAGAAAAATAAGTGCCAAAAAACCCAGGCAAACAAAAATTATCAATAACTCTTCAGCATGGACCTCTGGGTACTTAAAAAACTGTAAACCTCTACAAGAAAAGTGTTGCACAATGTCACCTTTCTGCCAACAACCAGTACAGAATAGGGATGAAACTTATGATTTATAGGATGTAAGGGCACTATCTATATTTTCAGGCAGTAAAGCTGTTATGATCAGCAACTGCAATACAAGAATGCCTGGAAGTAGGGTCAGGATGCATGCTTTTGCTTTCTATTTGGAATGTATCCTTGAAAGATTTCAGAAAGTCTGAATATTCATTTCCATTGGGAGAAGCTAAGGACCTTCTGGCAGAGCAATTTTTTTCTATTATTTGGACCAAAGCAAAATGGGACTTCAAAAACCACAGCATTATAGTATTTAATATTTTTTAAAATGTTCTTAATTTGCCTGAATGGTTTTGTACAATGATTAGAGACAATAAATATTTTATTTAAGCTGTTTTGATTTCCTCTAAAATCACTGCCAACTTGAGAACAAGATGATACACAAAATCAAAAATTCCTTTTTGAAAATGTTATACTATGCCACTTAGCAAATCAAGCACTTCCAGTTCTCATGAGCCTTAGAATAAAATATTCTGGGGTTTCAGCAAAAAGCATATATCCTATTATGGATAGGCTATTTTCTGTAAAATTGTATTTTAACTAGTATCTGAATATGGCTAGCCTATTTCAAGTGTTTCGCTTGACAATAAAAAACCCCTTCATCTTACATTTTACCATCCCTAATTTATACCATATAAATATGGTTTCTCTTGTTGAGAAGTAGTCCCATTTAACTAAATTAGCAAATGACCAGAGCAACAAGGAAAACATTAACTGTTTTCCCCCTGGATTTCTCACTGGGCTTTCAGCCACTCAGCCTTACTTGTCCTTGGCAATTCTGCAATCACCCAGCTTTAAGTCAGATACCAAACATGCAGCACTTTCCACCTCATGTCTTGCTCCACCATATCCCTGATTTACATTTCTTCATTCCATTTACTGAGAGTATTACACATTTCCCTTAGTAAATAAATTCCCAACTGAATGGAAAAAGTGTTCAAATATCATTGGCAAAAAAGCGAGCTCAAGGAAAATTGAGTCAATCCAAATTGAATGTGATATATTTAACCTCTAACTTCTTATATTTTGTGATGTTATAAGGCTTCCCATTGTAGTACAACAATGTATAATATCTTTGATGTTTTTGTACCTTTACTGGCACTATTTACAATAGAATCATTTTTGACTGGGATCTACCAAGTCTGGCTGTCATAGGTACTTGCACAATCCTGACACAGTTTGTTGCTGCGCATGTCTTTGTACCTTATTCCAGCATGTACACAGATGAATTATCATAGAATCAGGATGGTTTGGGTTGAAAGGGACCTTAAAGGTCATCTACCCCCCCTGCCTTGGGCAGGAGTACCTTCCACTAGATCAGGTTGCTCGCAGACCCATCCAACTTGGACTTGGACACTGCCAGGGTTGGGACATCCTCAACTTGTCTGGGAACCTGTTTCAGTTCTCANTTTTCTTCCACAGGTAAATGTTATCAGTCTCATTGAAGTGCTCTGTATGCGCTCACCCACTTTATAGGGAGACCAAATAAAAGCATACTCAAAGGAAAAAGTCTACTTTTCGAAATTTTATTGAAGTTTATTTGCTGTAACCTCCAAGAAAATAGAGCTTTTCAACATAAATGTTTATGCCACAAAGTCAGATCCTTCTCTTTTTGTTATTCTGTCTCTTCTCCATATTTTTTCTCTTTAAATGATTAGTGGCTTGCAGTGGTTGACACCACTATTTGGGTTGATGGTAGTAAATGATATTATGTCATCACTCTGACAAGACATTTCATATCTCTCCTCATTAATAATCTCCTACATTTGAAATATTTCATTAGGGTGTTTTTCATACATTGTATGAGTTTTTTTCACCAAATAAAAGAAAATACTTGATAATTTTTCCCATGGCCTATACTGAAGGCAGTATTTTCATTTCTTATTTTAGTATGAAATGTGCAATGTAATTCATAGAATCAATAGCAATATTCAATACATGAATCAAAAATCAAGTTTTTGTACTTAAGAGAACAAAGTCCCAAAAGCTGCATACTCAGACCCCCAACAGTATTTACTGAGATAATACATTGCAAAATGCATTCTATTGAAAGCAAGTAATTTCAAGTGGAGTTGCAAATTGATCCCAAAGGAATGAATTTTGTTCTAAGTTTTTCTGGTTTCATTTTTATTTTCTTGCTCTGTTTATGTCAAAGAGACAAACTCAGATGTGTGTATCCCCCTGCCTAACCTGTTACATGTTCACCCTTAAAAGTAATGGCAATGGCTAAAAATTTTAAAAGATTGCAACCTAACATTTTCTATATCTATCGTTCCAAAAATGCATCAAATTAACCTCTCAGACTACTAGATGAGCAAAATTCCATTTCAGAAAATGTTTCTAGTAGCTGTAAGAACTGAGCCGTTCTGCCTAAATTTTAGCCAGAATTTAAGGATAGAAAGAACAGTCAGGCGATCCAGCNCCTATCAGACTACTAGATGAGCAAAATTCCATTCCAGAAAATGTTTCTAGTAGCTCTAAGAACCAAGCCCTTCTGCCTAAATTTTAGCCAGAATTTAAGAATAGAAAGAACAGTCAGGCAATCCAGCTTGAGCTATACCAAGAGCACTATCATTCACCCAAGAGTGAAGCTGCAATACCATGTACTTTTGATATAAATCCTTTTTGGATGTGGCCTTACTCATATTTTCCCTCTCTACATTTATGTTGTATGAGAAACTTAAAGTTCAGTGACAGTCTGTTTCCTCTGGCAACTCCAAAAACAGGGATTCTGATGCATCTCACATAGCACTTTGATAAGAACTTGAATGTATGCAGAAAGTCTGTGTATTTGGCACTATCACAAGATAGAGAAGGCAGGGGAGAACAGGTGAGCTTAGTGTACAAATCCCTATGTACAGTAACTGTTCTGCTTCTCTCTTCAGTTCCTGAAAGCTTCCAATAAGTTATTATACTCAAATCTTTTGTCCCTCTGTTTCCACTTATTATGAACCAAGCTGACCAAGTTTAGGCTTCGTCCCTGACTTCTGGATGAGTTCAGTATGATCAGATGACTTCTGCCTAAATTCTTCTTCATGTTCCCCCTTTATTTAAATGAAAAGGTTTCATTAGTCTTTCCTGCCATGAAAATACAC
>VZTR01008536.1:37920-50455 GCA_013400775.1 Chaetops frenatus
CTCCAGAGATCAGAAGCCTATGGTTAGTTTATAATAGCATTAATTGCTTGTTTTCGTGTAAACACTGCAGTCATGTGGTCTGACATTCAAGAGGTGTAACAGCAGTTTATCCAAAAGTTTTCCTAGTCCTGCCAAATTCTAATCACTTTAATATAAATCTGGCAGGAGGAAATTATGTGGGTTGCTGTGGCTTCATAGTTTTCAAAATCACTACTCTAAGTAGCTCATATTTTAGTAGAACTATTTAGTTGTGGATAAATCAAGAAGCCATATGGGACCCAATCTGATGTAATTTCTGGGGTATTACCCAGTTTTCATTGAGTCTGTTATTGGTCTTTTAATGAGTGTGAAATTTAGCCTTGTATTTGATTAGGACCATTCATATTTCTGTCGGCTCGCCATTTGCATTTAGATCTTGGTCACTGGCTATTTGTTAAGCAAACCAGCTTTAGAAGAAGTACATGCACTGAAAAAAATAAGTTATCATTATAAGTAAGAACAGACGTGAGCTGTTTGATTAGATGCTGCCCTGTCTTCCAGAACCTGCCCCGAGCATTTCAGTCATAGCTTTGTCCAGAGAAACTATCATTTCAGCTAACCTCAGCTACATGTCTTCCTAACNCCTAACATGCTGGGGTTTTTTTACACTAAAGCTGGAAAAGGATAATGTTGCTAGGGAGGCAGGAAAAAGAAATGAAACCAGAGCTTCTTTTAGCTGACTGTTCAACTGAATATTGACCAGCTGTCTTCACGAGAAAGAAATAGATGGTGGTGAATAAACTAGAGTCTCGTTTTCCAAGAAGTTCAATGATTTTCCCAAATCAATACAGCCCATCAGGCTTCAGAACAAAGGATGCGGGAGACATGACAGTGATGGAAGTAGCTTGTGTTCTTTTGTGTGTTAAGCACATGAGCTCATGGGGAAACAGGATTTCTTCAGTTATTTCAGTGTTTATTCTTTTATATGCACTGGGACAAACTTCTAGATTAAGAAAATCTATTACAGTAATTATTAGGTGGGTTTAAAAAGTTGTCTGCTTGATGGCCCAGTTCCATTTTTCTAAAAGCTACTCCTCACTGTATAATTACTGCTTCTTTTTTGAATGCAAATGGGAGTACGTAATGCAAGTACAGGGAATAGGTTCTATATAACAGCTATTCTTAAACTGATGTGGTAGTTCCTACTTTCAGTATTACCTTTATTTTATGAATTATTTCATAATGAAAAGAAAAGAAAGGGTATGACATTCAAATAAAGTACCCTTGAAATTTAGGTTGTCATTACTTAGAACTTACTGGAAATCACACAGATGTGATCTTACTCAGGCTGCTGCAGAAGCTACTGTAGTTTGTAGCCCAGCTTTAGCCACCAGCAGGGCAACATTAACTAAAATAGCAGGTTTTAGCCTGTCAGCCCTATAACCTTTAAACTTGCTATGCTTTCATAAATACAGAATACAGAATTAACACCACAGCTAAGCTCCTCAGCGGTTTATGACTACACCAGCAGTATTTCATTATGCTTCTTCTTTTCCTTGATGCTATCCAATCTTCTCATCTTCATTGCTGTACAGTATTTGTTCGGATAAAGTCCAGTGCCCAGGATGACTAATTGCAGATCTGTGCTCCAGATGGTCTGATTACAGGATGTGCTTAAAATGACTTTTCAAACATTCTCTGCTGCAATAAGGCTCTTAAAAAAAAAAAAAAAAAGACCCCAAAAAATCCCACCAGCAGAACAAACCAAAAAAAGCCAATCCACCAGTCTTGCATTTTCGG
Source organism: Chaetops frenatus (assembly GCA_013400775.1). NCBI lineage: Eukaryota > Metazoa > Chordata > Aves > Passeriformes > Picathartidae > Chaetops > Chaetops frenatus. The sequence goes on from VZTR01008536.1 coordinate 39,700, forward strand.
GCCACCTGACAATCATTACATTCTCAGGCTGGCTGATGTTGATGCCTGTTACGTGTGCACCTGCTCTAGATGTAGTTAAGTTCTTGTGCCATGCTAGAGAGAGAGTGTGATTACAGTAGTAAATAAACTCTACATCTCCCAGATCAGCATTCAATGTATAAGATGTGACTTCATACGTAGAATGTTTACTGTTAATTTTAGATTACTTTCTGGATGGAAGCAATCAGGAAGAAACAAGCCATTTGCATTGCAAGTCTAATACAAAAATTGTTCTGTGTTTTTTATGCCTGGATGAATTGCAGGTGTATATGTGGATGTGGGATTGATGGTGATCTGGCGGATATGGTGGTTGTGAGGCAAATGAGTTGTACTGCTTTTACTAAACCAGGGGCAACAAAAAAGCTTGAGATGATCTTAAGAATATAGCTTTTCATCTTGCAGCTTTTTGCACGTCATATATATTAGGTATTGTTAGAAAGTGATGTCGAATAGATATGTGTGGGACCAAAAAAATTGCAGCACCAGATGTGGAATAAAACATGCTAAATCAATGGTGGTGGTGTTGTACTCACTGATGACAAATATGCCATGGTTTGGCTGTCCCAGACATGTCTGTACTATTTGTACTTGACGTGGCTGGGACAAAAGGCAAACCAAATTTTACTTGAAAACAAATTTTTGGATTCACTAATCAAAAAGATACAAGGAATTGATTTTGCTGTAATGTTATATCAAGTAATGATGTGATGCTTCTCTATACCAAGGATTGCATCTCAGCCTTGAAGAACTACTATGCCACAGAGATTTTTGCTACAAGAATTTATTGTATTAACCTTCTAAAGAAGTAATCTTACCAAAAAAAATTCTACAGAGTGTAGTAGGCTTTAGAGATCTTCCTCTGGCATCAGCAAAAATTGTGTTAAAGTGATACTCAGGATAGTAAAGGTAGTAGGCAGAACTGTTAATATTGAAATTTTGACCACAGAGGAATCTACTTATGTCTAAGTGCGACTTATGTGACTTTTAAAATATACATTACATTTTAAACATACATGACTTGATGACTGAAAAGCAGACAAATCATTCCTAGTTTTGAAAGATCATTTAAATATTCTTCAACAAATCAATTACACAAGTGTTCAGAAAGACTGTGAAGATCTGCTTTCCCCAGAATTCTGCAGATACTTTTGGCCAGATTCTCTACTACAAGCAGAGGGAGCAGCTCCTTTTACAAAAATGAAGGTTTACCCATTCAGATAACTGGTCTGCTGAGTTCCCTGGGAAAATAATCAGTTGGAACTAAACCAGGATTTTGTAGCATTTGCTGTAATCTGAACACAAAAGCAGCCTATGCTGTAAAAATTAAGTCAGGCTTTGCAGTCTGGTTTTTGAGTAGCATCTACTTGTATTGGAATTTGAACATGTTTGTTTTCTAAAGCTAGTATTTTTAAAAGCTGGGGCCCACTTTAAGGTAAGTGATGTGATAATTTGATTTCTCACCACATTATGTCATTTTCAAAGTTTTGAATACAAACAAAGATTCTTGGCTGATGTTCATTGCAGAAAACAGAGTTAGGAAAACAAAGAGATTAGTATCTGTTTTAGACTAGGTACTTGAGGGGTTTTTTGTCTTTAAATGAAGGACCATCTTAAAGATGTAGATGTGTCTGCTAAAAGTGCAGTGCCAGGGTAGTTCATATGAATACCCTTACTTGGTACTGTAAAAGCCCTTGATTGTGATTTTTATGTCAAAATAGCACATCTGCATTTCTTAGCAACAAGTTGAGTTACTTCATTTCCAATTGGTGGTGACATATTTCATTCTATGAGATATAGTTAATAGTAAATAGCAAATTTTGGTTCTGGTCTTTGTTATGCAGTCACTGAAAAGGAGGAAGAGGGGACGGGGAAAGAAGACATACATCATATCCACAGAACTCATAAAAAGTGGGCTTTTTTCTGTAGGTTTCTGAAATTATTTTCCTACATAACAGTTTTGTGACATGTGACCTTTCATTCCGTAATAAAATTCAAGTACAAATTTTCACAGTTGTTTTGTATATGTTATCTATCAGAAGTGCTTATGTTACATGGTTTTGTGCTCCTATAGGTATGCGTTAGTTTTTCCTACCTGGGAAACTTTTTGCCACAGACACTGTGTTTATGATTATGATGAGTAAAGAAAAAGAGCTTATAATGGTACACATACTGTGAAGGAAAACTGCAGAATACAGAATCTTCTCTTGCTCCTAAAAGGCTGAAAACATTACCTTTGATGTTAAAGGAGGAGCTTCTATTGAGAGTGGTGGGCACCCGATGACATCCTGGGTGTACATATATTAATGCTTTTGGGTATGATCCTGGCTTGGCTAATAATGGATTTTGGCAGCAAAACTACAGTAGGTGAACTGTAAAACTTCTGGATAACATGACCCTATTTTCTTATGTTATTACACTATTTTGTATTTCCCACACATAAAACATTCACTACTTACTGTGTCTGCTCTTTAATGATAAAGAGTAGCATGGGTAGTAACTTCAGCACTTACAATTTTCGTAGTCTTGTTTGCTTTAAAGTAGGACATATGACACTGAAGACTGCAGAAAGTATGCTAATTTCAGATATATTGCAACTGGGAATAGTTACATAGTTTGCAAATGGAATGATCAACCAAATTAAACCAAGAAATTTTTATCTGTATTTTGGGGAGATGAGTTTTTCTCTGTTACATCCAATTCTTGTGAACTGTGCTCTGGTAATTGGTCAAACTCTTTAACGCGACACCCTTAGTTGGTTGAAGAAGCATTTATTTCTGCGTAGTATATATTCACTGTTGTGTTATCCAGCCTCACAAGAACGGAATTAGATATTTGGCTAAGTTTCCTCCCGAATTAGAATCTTAGTGAGTCCAAATACCCTCAGGTCCATTTCATTACAAACACCTGAATTTTTTCCCATTCTTCAGTAATAGATATTTTTGAAAGTTTAGCCTCTTGGGCTTTTTTTAAAGGTGAAAATGCAGCTGCATTCAGATAGTATGAAATGTGTGGGTTCCTCAGACTGTCTTTGCATTTTCTCTCTCATTCAGGCAACATTAAATAAATTATTGCTACATGATGTGTAGTCTAATGTAATAGGAAGTCTCATTACAGGGACTTCTCATGACTTGACACAGCCCCGGAGAGGTTTGGGCCTGTGTGTGGTATGCTCCTTCCCAGTTTGGAGGGGGTACATGGCACACATAGACACAGAGAGAGGCTGGAAAGACCCAGAGAAGGCTTAGTGCATCCCTGAGTGTGTGGCCAGGGTACTCAGAGTGATACTGGGAGGTGAGCTGGACACTGCTCCAGCACTGCCTGCAGGACAGGGCTGACTCAGCAGAGGTTCTTGGTTTGAGCTTGAACGCTGTGCCAGGACAAATAGTACACCCTGGCTTACAAGAATAATCCTTTCTCTTCAGCACTGCATCAAGTACATTGTGTGGATTACCAACTCCGCTCCATTTTCATTTTCTGGTTCTTTGACCTAATAAGCCTCCACCAGTTGCACGTTTCCTTAGACCAGTCCTACCTCCCATGTTACTTTTATTCTCCTCACCCATTCCTGTGATAATCTTACAAGAGTAAATGAGTTACCTTCCCTGCAGGTTCTGTGGAATCTTATGTGTAGCTGGGCTGAGCAGTGTGCTGTCCATTAGGGAAAGGAAATGTATTCCTTGCCACAGCTGCTGTAACACGGCATGGAAATTAGCATTCTCTCCTACTTGCACAAGACCTGTGCTAAGCCTAACAAATTTAATGAGGTGCTATATGTAGCAGACTTTAAGGGAGGAACTTACTTGTGTCTGCTTTTGAAATACTGACTTTCTTACATTGGAAGGTCATTTAAATGTCTTCTTAGAATTACTGAAATATGTATTGATTTCAGGGGCTTTTATTATTTTCACTATTCTATGCCTTCTACCTTGCCCTCTCTTCTGTCAATAGGTAACAAACTATGCCTAGATCTGGTATATAAATAAATAAATGAAGTGCACATAGAGATAGGCAAGATTACAAATATCAAGGAAGATGGAGGCTTAGGTCAGATTAAACCTTCATTAACACACCTCCCCAAAAAAATCAAAAAACAACAACAACAACAATGAAACGCAGAAAATCCCTGCAAAAATAACAATTACCTTTTAAAAAAAAGGATAAAGGTGAACTAGCTGGGGAATAACAAGTTCTAGAACAAGCGAAGAGAGTTCTTCAGTAATACTCCGTGGAATGTCCAAGAGCTCTCTTTGCTTTCTACTTTTAGGAGACTGGACAAACACTGGTACGTAGGCTGGAGGGAACAACTGTGCTGCTGCAGATAGTTGGGCCACACGCCATAATACAATTTACCAGTGGAAAATACTCATGATTTTTGCTTGGAGCCTTAGAGAGTCACAGATGACTAGCTGTTACAGTGGCAGCAAGGCATGAAGGCTGCCAGAGAAACACCTTTACAATCTCTTCTCTCTGAATGAATGGCAAGTGGGAACATAGCTTGCAGTTGCTCATTGTGATAAACCCCATTTCCACTTGGATGTACTGGGTTGTTCTCCTCTTCCTCCTCCTCTTCCTCCCTGTACCTCAGCACCCCGTGGCTGCCTCCATGCCTAAGCAGAGGGCAACATAAAGCAGCCTTGGTGTCTTTGCCAGCTGCCTAGTTTGTAGAGGTCATAAAAATACAGAATGGCATTTTAACCCTGATCACAGAATCAGTTAGGTTGGGAAGGACGTCTGAGATCATCGAGTCCAACCTATGGCCCAACACCACCCTCTCAAGTAGACCATGGGACTAAGTGCCTCATCAAATGTCTCCTTAAACACCTCCACCATTGTCCTTCTAGGTACACAAAGCCTGACTCTGACATTGGCTGGAAATTCAGTTTTTCTTTCATGCTTCAGACCAGTTCACCCCAGTGTACAAAATTTCAGTTGACTAATTGCAATGAAAAACCATATGGGGGATATATTTCAAATCTGTTACAGAGAATTTTCAAGGAAATCCCTTCTTCCCTGGTACCTCTGTTAACACTTAAAATACTTCCCTGCTGCTAAAAGACCCTTGAGGAAATAAGCTGCTTATTGCATGTTAACATCACCTCAGTGCAGCAGAGAGGGATGGTTTTAGTGCAAAATTAGAAATTGTGCTGGTAAAACAAAGCAAAAAGATGGGCTGGAAATGTTCTGGCACAATGCCATAATTGTATCTGTTACAGAGACACTGCAGATAGAATAAGGGAAGTGTAGAGGAAAAACAAGGCTGTCAGCTGCAAGTTGGTATCTTCACACCTCTGATAAATTGGGAACATTTTGTATTGTGCCTTACTTTGTTAGATAAACTGTATTTTTTATTTCAGTGTGTGTTCTAATAAGAAGAGATGTCTGGTTCAATAATACTACCTTCTGTTTATCTGTGGCAGTTAATGTATTAAAGAGGTCATTATGCTGGCTAGCCCATAAACATGATGATAAACTATGTGAAGAAGTGTTTGAGGGCAACTGAAAACCTTTGAATGACATCCTCCACATTTATATTCTTGTTACCTACAATAACTTTATCACTTACAAATTTTACAGGGATAATTCGAATAAAATGAAATTAGAATTCTGCTTTAGGCAGGCAAATTTGCATTTAATAAAAGTCAGAAGTGGAAAAGCAATTAAATTACAGTACGGTTTTTATAGGATTCCCCTTCCTATATAAATATATACTGCAATTACTCTTGCCTTAACTGCTGTATGGTTGAAGTTTCATGTCTGGTCCCTCACTTTCCACAGAAGCAAAAGCAAGGCAGATAATACATTTTGCCAGCTAAATCTGCTGAACAAAACTTGCAGTGCATACATGTGTGTGTGTTTGCGTGTTTGGATATGAGTAATTTCAAGTAAATAGAAGCATCATTATCATATTGTTCAAAGCAAAGCAGATTATTTCTTCTCAGTCACCTTCTGATTTAAACAGTGTAACTGGTGCTTAGTTTATGCTGGCTGGCTGCCAAGTGAAAGCAATTATGTGCAATAATAGCAAAATTAAGAGGTGAGTGTTGCTGTTTTACAGCAGGACATGGCAAAACCCATTTCCTTCTGTCAGCTGTATCTTGATTACACACACACAGTCACACAGGCAAGCTGTCTTACACACACACACATGCGTGCACACATTCTCGTTCTTTGTTGTTTGCTGTCTTTCCTGTGGGTTTTAACTTGAGGTCACTGAAACCAGAAAGAGGAAGAATATAGACCGGAGTGATAACAAATGAGAGTAAACATCTCACTTGGTGGGGGAAGGACGAAAAAAAACAAAGAAGAAAAAAATAAAAGAACAAAACAAAAAGCCTATCCCAATTATTGTTCTAACTGTGGTAATACTTTATTTTTTGCTCACTGACAGGTGTCCTGGTGGTAAACGTTACATGGAGGAACAAGACTTACGTGGGAACACTGTTGGACTGCACAAAGCATGACTGGGCCCCTCCTAGGTAGGCAAACATTCTGAGTCTGTTTTCTCTCTGCTGTATTTTAACCCCTGATCTTGGGCAATGCGAGACTGTACAGAGATTAATAAAGCACAACTGGTTACAGCTGAAAACGTGCACCAGTGCAATGAGTAGTTCTCTCTTCCAGAGTGAAACGTGGGGTGGAAGCTCTTTATTTTGCTTTTGTATTTTTGAGAGGGAGGGGGAAATACATGAGATGCAATCAGAGAGCAGTTAATTTCAAAATGCGTTTGTGTAAGTTAGCACATTTTTTTTGCTCCATTGTTCTAACTAGGTGCATATGTCCTTACGATTTTTGTTCTTTTTGAATGACATTGCCTTTGACACTGTAACATCTCATTTGTCAGAAGGACACCTTTCCTTTAACATGTGCGAAGGTTCTCTTATGTGGCATGGTGGTGGTTTCTATTTTTTCAGTTCACAGCTCCTGCTTATGAAATCCATTGTTTGTACAGGTTTTGTGAATCGCCTACAAGTGACCTGGAAATGCGTGGAGGACGGGGCAGGGGCAAGCGGGCAAGGTCTGCTGCAACTGCGGCTGTACCTGGGAATGACGCGAGTTTTGCAGAGTCCAGAGGACTTCAGAATAAAAATCGAGGTGGTGCCAATGGGAAGGGGCGGAGGGGCAGCATTAACTCAAGTGGGCGCAGAACACCCCCAAACTGTGCCATGGATGAAGTCAAAGCCAGCCCCTCGTCCACAAACAAGAGGAAAACTAAGCCTCCTATGGAGCTGGATTTGAACTCCAGTTCAGAGGACAATAAGTCTGGAAAACGCATTCGTACTAACTCTAGAAGCACTCCTACCACCCCACAGGGGAAACCTGAGACTACTTTTTTGGACCAAGGCTGCTCTTCACCAGTGCTGATTGACTGTCCTCACCCCAACTGCAACAAGAAGTACAAGCACATTAATGGATTACGTTACCATCAGGCTCATGCACACTTAGACCCAGAAAACAAACTGGAGTTTGAGCCTGACAGTGAAGACAAAATTTCAGACTGTGAGGAAGCACTCAGTAATGTGGCACTTGAATGCAGTGAGCAAAGCACAAATTTGCCAGGCTTTGATCCACTAAAAGCACCGACATCTCCTTCCTCCGTTGGTACCCCAGGGACCCCCAAGGGAAAGAGGGAACTGACCAGCAATGGCCCTGGTTCAGTTATCTGTTCCAAAACTGGCAAGAATTCTGGCAAAAAGAAGGGTCTGAACAGTGAATTGAACAGCCTTCCAGTAATTTCTAACATGGCAGCCACACTGGATAATTGCTCAGTAGCAGATGGCAATTTGCAAACCGAAATGCCAAAATTGGAGGCTGAAGGGTTAATTGACAAGAAGAGTTTGGGTGATAAAGGCAAGAAATCAAACAATTGCAAAGTGGATAAAAACCTTTCCAAACTGAAAACAGCCAGGCCCATTGCCCCAGCTCCAGCACCAACTCCTCCCCAGTTAATAGCTATACCTACTACAGCCTTTACAACCACCACTACAGGGACAATACCGGGACTGCCCTCTCTAACAACTACTATTGTTCAGGCTACACCAAAGAGCCCTCCACTGAAACCCATTCAACCAAAGCCCACAATTATGGGAGAGCCAAGCACTGTAAACCCAGCTCTCACATCACTCAAAGACAAAAAGAAAAAGGAAAAGCGAAAGCTGAAGGACAAAGAAAGCAAAGAGATGGGCAGCCCCAAGATGGATTCTAAGCTGGGGAAGCTGGAGGATTCAAAAGGTTCTGGAAAAGACTTATCTGGACATTTTTTAAAGGACCATCTCAACAAGAATGAAGTGTTAGCTAATGGGCTGTCAGAGTCTCAAGAGAGCAGGATGGCAAGTATTAAGGCTGAAGCTGATAAAGTTTACACATTCACAGACAATGCACCCAGCCCTTCCATAGGGAGTGCCTCCAGGATGGAATGCAGCACTTTGGTGAATGGACAATCTGCCATGGCCCCACTGCACGTGTTGACACAGAATGGCACAGACAGCACAGCTGCTAAAACCAACAGCCCTGCTTACTCAGATATTTCTGATGCAGCTGATGATGGTGGCTCTGAGAGCAGGTCAGAGGGCATGAGGTCAAAGGCCAGCTCTCCATCAGATATTATTTCTAATAAAGATGGTGTTGTAAAAGGACATTCTTCAACCACAGCACAATCAGCTCAAGCGAAAGAGTCTCATTCTCCCTATTACCATGGCTACGATCCTTATTATTCCCCAAGTTACTTGCACTCTGGACAGGTCAGTGCCCCAGCAGCTGGGAACAGCACTACCCCACAGGGGCTGAAGATTAAAAAAGAGGCTGAGGAAGAGGCTGAAAAGAAAGAGAAGGCAGAATTGTCAGATACCAAGAAAAGCGAAAGCACTTCCTCTAATTTGCAGCCACAACATCAGTCAGTAATAACTCAAAGACACCCTGCACTTGCTCAGTCACTTTATTATGGACAGTATGCCTATGGGCTCTATATGGACCAAAAGTCCTTAATGGCCTCCAACCCTGCTTACAGGCAGCAGTATGAAAAATACTATGAGGACCAGAGACTAGCAGAACAGAAAATGGCACAAAGTGGGAGGGACTGTGAAAGGAAGAATGACCCCCCCTTGAAGGAGATTGGAAAGGATGATAACAAGCAGAAGAATATTCCATCTGCCACTATTTCAAAGGCCCCTTCAACTCCGGAGTCCAGCAAAAATAACACTAAAATTGCATCATCAGTTCCTAACAAAGGTGAGGAGACAAGCAAATCACAGATCCTTTCCAATCACCAGCAGCAGCTTCAGTCTGACACTTTCAAAGCCAAACAAATGGAAAACCACCAGCTTATAAAGGAGGCTGTGGAGATGAAATCTGTTATGGACTCAATGAAGCTAACAGGAGTAGACCCAACCACAAGATTTAAACAGGTGAGATCACAGAAAATGGACCAAGAGTGTCTTGGTTTATGTTTTAAGTCATGTGAGATTTTCTTCCTGATTCTGCTACATGCTTCTACGTCTGCAGCCAAACAAGCTCCACCATTCTTTTCTCATGCTGGATGGTATTGTAGTTTGTGAATAGACCAATAAACCTTCCAGTTAAGCTGTTTGAAAAGAACAAAAAAAATAAACTAAAAAGTGTAGTAAGGTGGTGACAGAGCTCAGGCTTAAAACTTGAACAGACTATTTTAAATTGTATGCATGAATAAAATATAATTAGATTTCTCTTTTAGATGTAAATTCTAAGCATTTTGCTTAGTTCGGAAATGAGAAATTTCAAGCAAAATAAGCAGTTTTCATTGTGAGAGGACTTAAAGTAGATTTGAAGCATAGTGTGAAGTGTTTCCTTTTTTTGTTAAATGACAGTTGGCATTTACTAAAGATGGGTGAGTGAGTTCTTTGAAGAGTTGGCTTAAAGCTCAGCTCTTTATCTTAACCCAAGGTGACCTTTCTGAAGCAGTTAAGTTCCCCTTCTCGCCTCAACCAACCTCAAGCCCCTACAGACCTACACAATGGATGAAATCCTCTCTCCATTGAAGTCAGCGATAGTTTTGCCATTGACTTCAGTGGAACCAGAATTTTATCCAGTGGCTACATGCTGACCCTCGTAGATGTCACATTGCCTTCATCTGAGGTAATGCAACTGTCTCCATGCTCTGAACTGGAGGCTCAATGCTTGATGCTTTCATGATCTGGTGTATGGTACTTCCCAGACTTCACCCTTACGGGCTGGCTTTCAAGATATAGTGGAGTCAGGGGAGTGGGAGTAGAGAGCTGTAAAGCAAATGGGATGGTACAGCCCTAAGTAGAAGAAGATTTCTACTGATTCAAGTGAGTGTTTGAACCAGACTGTCCAAGAGTTCAGTTGCATGCTTATATTTCTGTGGCGTGTGCCATAAATGCCTGTCAGTTGCAGAAGATGTTGACAATTAGCTCTTGTATATCCTGTATTAGAAAAAGAAGTCTTCCTGTTACTTCTCCATGTTGATTTGGTGTGGTGTTGTAAAGAACTCCCCTCTCTAGTTCTGTAGCACATTTATAAACTGGTCTTTATCAGGTATTATCTACAAAGGCATTTACAGTGCCCAGTACATGTTCTTTAAACCATATGATCCTGATCCAATAAATACTTGCCCATCTGTAACTTTACAAACCTAAAGTAAGATTGTCAGCTGAAAATGCATGCTTTAATGTTTGACTTCCACTGATTCCTGGATGTTTGTACTACTGGAGGTAGCATTAGA
>VZTR01008542.1:0-32165 GCA_013400775.1 Chaetops frenatus
ATCCATCCCTCCATCCATCCACAAAGTGCTGACCTTGGCTTTTGTCCCTGGGAGTTGCAATGTACGTGTCAGTCAATGTGTGATTATGTTCACTGGGATTTGGGAGGGTGGAACATAGCCCATGAAATTAAAAAAGGGACACTGTGTACATTCTGTGAGGTTTCATGGGTCTCCATTGTGAGTGGAGAAATTCTACTCACGGGGAGCAAAGGAAACCACAGCCTGCTGGGTTGTGAAAACCACAGCCTGCTGGGATGAGAGGTGAGGGCATGGAAATTACAAAGAGGCAGAGGAAATTACTGTCATCTTGCACAAAATGTGTTGTCGTGGCTTTGAATGCAGAAGTGACACAACTGTGAACGAAGAGGGACAGGCTCCAGCCTTCACTTCCCTCAAGGTTTGTGGTTTTCAATGCTGAACAGATTCAGGGATGATTAAAACACCTGTGAAAGCTGCACAGAGCTGCAGAACCCTCTGAGTTTTATAGAAGTACAGAAGAATCAGATTAGCTCAAGGCAGCATTTATCTTGCCTGTGTGGCTTCTCCCTGTGAAGTGCTGGGTCAAAATTATCTCTCCAGGCCTTTCAACATTTGGGAAATTATTGTCCAGAGAAGCTGTGGCTGCACCTGAATCCCTGGAAGTTTCCAAGGCCAGGCTGGATGGACTTAGAGCACTCTGGGATGGTGGAAGCTGTCCCTGCCCATGACAGGGGAATGGAACTGGGTGAGCTTTAAGGTCCCTTCCAGCCCAAAGAAGTCTATGATTCTATGAAATGCAGCTATTACAGGAAAAATTCCTGACATCTGCTTTTCTTGGGTAGATCAGGCCTAGTTTTCTTGAGCTGATGCCCAAAACCAGTTGAAGAACACTTCAGCTTCCCCAAAGGAAGACATAGTGCACTCCTGAGATGCACCATTTGGACAGGAGAAAAGCTGGGAAGCTCCTCCTGGTTATTTGAGGTGATACTTGTGAGGAGGAACGTCTCCTATCAGGACAGTTTTGTCTCCTGTCAGGACAAAATGTATCTGCATTCACATCTTCTAAAGGAATTGCTTTGAAATTCATCATTTGATGTCAGATTTTGATTTGGGACTCATAACTGGGTCTGCTTGAAGAACTGGGGTTGATTGGAAGAGTTAATCAAGGGGATATATAAGAATGTGCCTTCATCTTACACTGCCTGACCTGAGAGAACAGAGAGCAGCACTTGCAGAGGATTCACCCCCCAAATACTGACCAGGGTGAAAATAACTGCACCAAACATCAGTGCAGACCACAAAAAGGAGTGGCAGTAAGATGGGATCCCTCCAGGGAAGTGCCTGACCCCCAGGCCATTGTGTAGAGGGGCTGCATGAGCCAGCAGCTGCCATGAGCTGCTCAGTGAGGTTCCCAGCCATGGAGAAATGTGGTCAAGGTGGGCAGGAGACAGGCTTGGACTAGGAGCACATCTGGCTTTGTGGGTGGATGTGGCAGCAGGACGGGAGAGCAGCATGGGAAGAGTAGATCCAGGGAAGAAATGATGGCCAAACGTCACGGTCAGCCTGTGCAGAAAGACCTGGTGCAGGTTTGTAACTGGTTTTACACTCAGAGGGGCTGAGGTGGGAAAATGGGACACCAAGAAAGGTGCCTGCAGCAGCTTGATATGAAGCCTGCTCTGATAGCACGGTGTTTTGGTAAAAGTCATGCTGGGATCAGGATGGAGTTGCAGCTTTGAAGGCACGTGGGGATGGTGGTGGTGCTGAGAGGAGCTGGCGGGTGTGGCAGTGAGGCAATCCTGACAGGCAGTACTGCTCTGTCAGCTCCATGGGAGCACTGACATCCTGAGTGGGGGAGGAAGGAGACTTGTCAGGACAGCCCAGCCCGGGATGCAGGATCCTGGTAGGAGTCTGTGCAGGCTTCTGAGGTCAGGAGTTTGCTGCTTCTTAATTGGGCCTTTCTCAAACGCCGAGAAAGTTAATTAGTCAATTCCTGAAACTTTACAACAGGGCTGTGCTCCCTCATCTCTTCCTGTGGGATGGCCTGGCACAATCTGAACTGTGGGATTAGGCACTGGCTCTGTGGGTGAGCCCTCCCTGAGCCCACGGCCACGCTGCAGGACACGACAGGAGCAGGAGCAGTGACCTCCGGGATGGGCCAGTGTGGATATGCAAATGTGGAAATAGAGACATCATCCTCTCCAGTGTGTCCACCAGCCTGGAAAAGTGATGTAACAGCCCTCACCCTCCAGCCCTGTTGTTTGGGCAAAGCTGGTGAGTCAGGGACCTCTGGGGAAGAGCAGAAATGTTTTGCACCGAGCATCCGAGTCGAGATTTCCGGTGGGTGAAATAATGGACTTGCTAGAGTACAGCAGTGGCTCGTGGAAGGATCTCTTGACACAGGATGTGACTCTGCCTCCATCTAAATGAGTTTTGACTACCTGATAAGGCTGATTGCAGCTAATTAAAGCTCATGACTTTTGTGGAGCTGAACTTCAGGTTGTAGTAGGCAGAAGTTACAGGTTAACAGAAATCAGAAATCAAACAGTAAAACTTATCTTCTTCTTTTTTTTTTTTTTATTTTAACTGGGATCAAAGAAAATTTCAATTTGAACATCAAAATTCTCTAAAAGCTTCATATTTTTTCCTGTTTGCAGAGTCTCTGGTATGTCACAATAAAAGGAGAGGGGTTGATGTGAAAGGTGTTACATGGGGAAAATGCTGAGAAACAGATGCTCAGCTTAATGGCACAGTCTGTGCTTTATCACAAAATTATACCTAATCCTATGCCTAATTATACCTACAGGTTTTATCTGCAAGTGCTTGTCATTTCCCAGGTTAAAAATCAGCTTGTGTTTGTACTGTCATCTAAACTAATTGTTACTTACACACAGCTGTCAGGACATAATGCTTGGCAAAATGTTCTGCCTCTGGAATGTTCTATCAGCTGACCTGGTGGGATTTGAACCCTATAAATTAACACACTGCCATTGACAATGGGAAGAATTTTCATATTTTTGAATCTTTTAGTGTAGATAATGCAGGAATGTAATGGATAACTGCAGGTCTCTTGTGGAGAAAGGCTGTTCCCTGGTACTTTCCCCCATTCAATTATTTAAGGCAAATCACTTCTGGTTTTACACTGATTAGTAAAAAACCGGTCTTGGTAATCCAAGAACAGGAGGCAGGTGAGAGTGTAGGCTGGGGAAATAATTCTATTAGACCAAATATCCTGAGGATATCCTGGGAAAAATAACACAGCAGAAATACTTGATGTTCCTTATCTAATTTCCCCTTACCACACACAACTGTCCTGTAGCTCACAGCCAACACTTTCAGTTCTGGCCCTATTGTAGCAGTGATGGGGCCTTAGAGAGCCACTCCAGCCCCACAGCTGTCCTGCTCCTCCAGGCACACAGTGACTTCCCAGTGACAATCAATTCCCTGATCCACCCAGCTCCACCGTGGGAAGGGGACAGGGACAGGGAAGGTTGGAGGGAAGTGCTGGACTAAATGCAGAAGGGTTGTAGCCTCTTTTCCTCATCCATGTCTTTTCCATCTTTAGGTCTCATTATTACCAAGGTGAGGAATGGGGATCAGGGCATTCAGAAATACCTGGGGAATCTGAGCAACACAGATTGGATTGATCTGGAGTGCTGGGAAAGGCTCTGTGGTGTAAGACTCACTAAACAATGAGAGAAGGGACACAAATCACACCCTGTCTCCCTCCCTTCTGCTGTCATAGGTGGATCAAGCAAGAAGAACACGATTTCTAAATCTGCAGAATAATTGTGCCCTATGTTCTCATCTCTTTGGCAGGTACAAGATGGTATCAGCTCTAGCTGAAGAACTAATGCCTGTTTCTTTGTAATTATTATTGATTAAACTTTCCTCTACTGCCGCTGGAAGATGAGTTATTGTGGAAAACTGTAACATCTGTCTGTAGTGTGCAATAAAACTCTTCCATTTGCAGAAATGCCATGCAGGCTGCCATGTCATTACCAGAAATTTTACCTATTATCTGAAATTGTGAAGAATAGCAAGTGGAGAAAACATCCTAAATAATCTCATTTCCTTGAATAAGCAGTTGTCTCGAGAAAATGAAGCTTCAGAAAACCACAGGAGGATCATCCCAGTGACTTCTACAGCTTTCAGCAAAACAGTCTTGATAAATAAAGGCAAATGAATCATCTATGTGTGTTCACTTGGAGCAGTGAAAGATGCCCCTGTGCTTCCTTTATCCTGTTCCACTGAGCCTTCAGCAGAGCAGCCTTCCCTGATGGGAGGAAAAGAAGGAGCTACAATCATGAAACTGTTCCTGCCTCCCTACCTAATTTAGAGACTCCTCTGTTTTGTTTTTCCATCAATTTGTTGAGACACAATTTCGCTCATCTTCTCAAGTTCCTCTACCCCTTTGTTCTCTGGGTCATTCCAGTAACATATTTTTACAAGGATGAATGTTCTTCCAAATTCCCAGTGAGATGTCTCAGTACTGAGCCCTCTGGATTTTGAAGGTGCTACCTCGAGCCTTGGGCATTCAAGGAGAAAATCTCCCTCACTGAATCATCTGGGACTGGTGTTTGGGATGAGTAATGGAAGGGCATTTGGGGTCGTGTGGTATCAGTGCAAGGAGATTAATATTTTTTTTAATGGAAATTATGGAACTTGCAAGAGAAAAACTTGGACGTCAGGTAGGTGTTCTCTTTTATCTAGATCTGGATTAATTTTTTATTTTCCCCCATGCGTTTCTCAAGCTGGGCTTGATCCAGGCGTCTGCAGCACCTCTGCTCTGCCTCCACTCAGTGCATCCCCACCCTGCAGAGCCCTTCTTGTGCGTGCCAAGCCATCCATGGCACCCCCCAGTCCTGGCTCCAGCCCTGCCTGGCTGCTGCCAGCAGGCAGCAAACACGAGCAGGGTGAACAGTTCTCATTGTGGTGGCTGCTCTCCTGGCAGGGAAGTCACCCAGCTCCTGGAAATCACCAGCACCCCTTGCACAATCCCTGGCATGCAGGGCCCGCAGTGACGTGCCAGGAGCCATCTCTGGCTCAAGAGTCAGGGGACAGCTGTGGGAGCCCAGCACTGCCCTCCCACCTTGGGGTGACCCTGGGTCCCCAGCCAGACCAGTGCTGGTTTGTGTTCTTCGGGTTTCCAGCTCCCCTCCGTGCTGGGCCATGGTCATTTAGGGGATTGTTGTCCTTGGGAAAGGCTTCCACATGTGGCTGGAGAGCTCTGTGTGTTCCAGGGCTTTGGAGTGCTTGGTATCCAGGGATTTTTATTGTCATTCCATGGAAGAGACAGTCAGGGGTAATGTAAAGAGCTGTCACAGAGTCACAGACTGGTTTGGGTTGGAAGGGACCTTAAATCTCATCTCATTCCACCCCTAGGAATGAAACATTAAATTAAGGGACCTTAAATCTCATCTCATGCCCCCCCTGCCATGGACAGGGACACCTCCCACTGTCCCAGGCTGCTCCCAGCCCCAGTGTCCAACCTGGCCTTGGACACTTCCAGGGATCCAGGGGCAGCCACAGCTTCTCTGGGCACCCTGTGCCAGGGCCTGCCCACCCTCCCAGGAAGATTTTCTTCCGCATATCAAACCTAAATTTCCCCTTTTTCAGTGTGAAAGTCTGTTTGTTTCTGGTACCTCTGTAGCAGCATGTCCAATTGAAAGAGATCCAGGAAAATCCAGCGAGGATTACTCGGGGTGTGGAGAATGCAGGCAGCATTAGGCACAGACACATGGAGTGTGTGGCTGAAAGATGATTACAGGACTTCTGTGAGACCTACTACATAAAATGTCCTTGAGAGTAGGAAAAGAGCAGAGAACTAATCAACACCTTAAAAATGTGCCTGAAAAAAGCTTAAAATCATGTATTCTGCACCAGCCAGTTGCTTTTGTTGTCTGGGCTTTGAATGTACTAATTTACATTTTTAAATTTAAATTAGTAGGAAAATACAGGCTGGGTTTCTGGGCTTCTTATTTCACATAACCATTAAAGTTGGAATAGACCTCCAAGATGACTGAGCCCAACCTTTGTGAAGCACTTGATGATTTAATCCGAAATTGTTATTACTATTATTACTATTCTTAATATTACTATGGTATCGTTACTGTTGTTGCTGTTATTATTAATAAATAAATTTCTTCAACGGCAGACATTCCTTAAATGCTAATAATATTTTCAGTTGTAATATCAGTGTTGTTTAGATCAGTCTCTGCAGTTTAGGATTGCAGATCTAGCACACAAATACTTTAAAAATCTTCCCAGGTTGCGTAACGTAACAGTTCTGCTGTTTAAAATAATATCTGGGAAGAAGAGAACCAGCAGAACTTAATGTGCAAAGAGGGTGAGGTGCAAAACCTCAATCCCAGGGTGCATCCACCCCTTGGCACTTCACACTGAGCCACGTCAGATCCAAACAGAATCTTTCTGATGAAAATATTTTTCCTCTGGAAAGAAATTTTGTTTGAATCAAGTGAAAACTTGGAGCAATGATGCTGTTTTTGTCAAGAATAGACATCCATAATTTTCATTTCCTGTTTGAACTCAGTTTGACTGCATGAATTCAAAAAGAATTCATCTTTTTTCCATTTTGGTGACAATTTAAAAAACCCATCATGACACTAAAAAAGTTAAATATTAGACAAATTAAGGAATTATATTAAGGTAATAATTTTCAACATTTCATTCTGTACTGAAAGAAAACAATGTGAAACATCTGAACATGGTCCAGAGAAAGGAAATTTCAAGTATCATCTCTGCTTAGCAGTGGCAAGATCAAAGCTGTGCCTTGTCACACCATGAGACAGTTCCACTGAGAAAAGAGCTGTTTTTTAGTAAAACAAACAATATTTTCACAGGACATGTACAAGCACATTTCCAGAGCAGTCTCCTATGTCCTGATTTCACTGGTCAGAAACAATTGTTGCAATATTTCCCTCTGCAGAGTCTTTATTTGTCTATTTGTTCATTTAGAAAAAGGATGTGCTAAAAAATAGAAGCAGAATTTGAGCTGTTTGACGATAAAATGGTGCAATCAGCAGAGTGTTGTGAGATGAACCCAACAGCACGGTCACATCTACGTTGGTGTGATGTTAGTCCAGGATGTTGGTCCATATTTGTCATGGTTCCTATTATAAGCTCATATTCCAAATGCTGTTTGAAGCTACCAGAAGGAGCTGGACTAGACCCCAGTGAAAACCCCAACCTCTCATCTTCATCACTTCTCAGCTGGCATTCTTCACTTTTTTTGGAGCAACCTGGGACTGACTAAATGCAGAAATACAAAAATTTGTGTCTGAGGTCAAGGCTTAGGCCTGACACCTGTCAGATTTCACACAGCTGGGTTGGTGGATTATTTTACCTTTTGATCCCTCCCCTGTGCCATGTCCTTGACAAGCTACAAGAGCACAAAGGCTCCTCCAGCAGGAGCTGCAGCCAGAGGAGCTGGGGACAAGCTCCTGAGCCCAGCTGTGCCCTCAGAGCCACACAAAGCTGTCCCTGAGTCTGATGTCTTAAGTTTTTCTTTTTCCTGTTCTGCTTCAGCTTCATATTAAGTGCTAGTAAGTTCTCTTCCCAGGGCAGTCAGACACAACAATTCTCTCCAGCCCAAGATTCAAGGACAATCCTTCCCAACCTCAGGCCCCAAAAGCACAAACAACGTCAAAAAGAGGAGGGCAAGCAAGGAGGATGGAACTTCATCATTGCAAGTGATTCATTGGACAGTTCAGCTCAATCTGCAAATGGAGCATCACTGATCAAAGTGTGGAACCCCGTGGGCAAAGCCCCTTTTCTGTGTCCATGCTGAGGCCCATCCTGGCAGGGGCTGCAGCCGGGCTCTGCAATTGCCAGGGTGGGGCCTTGGGAGGCCTTGCAGAAATAAATCCCTGCTTTATTCCTCTCCTTCTGCCTGCCCTCTGGCTCCAGCTCCTCTGATCAGGCATCATGTCTGCTGGGTCCAGCTGGGGTTGTTTGGTCGCTGGTCCTCCAGTGCCACATCAGGTGAGACCCCACCTGCAGAGCTGCCCCAGCCCTGGGCCCAGCACAGGAAGGAGCTGGAGCTGCTGGAGAGAGCCCAGAGGAGGCTCCAGGGGGATCAGGGGAATGGAGCAGCTCTGCTGGGAGGAAAGGCTGGGACAGCTGGGATTGCTCAGCCTGGAGAGGAGAAGCTTTGGGGTGACCTCACTGTGGCCTTGCAGGGCCTGGAGGAGCCACAGGAAAGATGGAGAGAAACTGTTTCCAAGGGCCTGGAGTGCCAGGACAAGGAGGAATGGCTTCAAATTGACAGAGTAGGTTTAGACTGGAGATTAGGAAGAAGTTCTCCCTGGGAGGGTGGGCAGGCCCTGGCACAGGGTGCCCAGAGAAGCTGTGGCTGCCCCTGGATCCCTGGCAGTGCCCAAGGCCAGGCTGGACATTGGGGCTTAGAACAACTTGGGAGTGAACTTGATGAGCTTTAAGGTCTTTCCCAATCCAAGCCATTCTATGACTCTGACTACGAGAACAAACTGTCCTTCTCTGCTCCTGTGGGGGTTGTTCCCCTTCTTTCCCAGTCGGCAGCTCCAAAGGGGGGCCAGGGTTTTCAAGATCACTTGGTGGCAGCTGTGTGTTGAAACAAGTCCCCTCTGGGCACTCCAGCCTGGAGACCATTTGAGGCTTTGTTGAGGTGCTTCCTGGCAGCATCACATCCCCTCCACACGAGCTCCCACCAACTCCCCTCCAGCACCGTGTGAGAGGTGGGTGAGTGTGAATCAGAAGCTTTCGTGCATCACAAACTTTCCTGTGGTCACTTTGAACACTTTACAGGAAGGGCACTTTGTGACAGCCACCCATTGCACAATTCCTGAGGGGAATGTTCTGGGGGCAATGCTGGTGAGCACAGCACGCAAGGACTCCATCTGGTCCGTGGTGAGGATGTTGTCCATGATTAACAGAGAGCAGAGGATTGATTAAATTGTAAAATATTTAAGAAAAATTTCAATTTTAATTTTTGTTTTGGTAAATAAAAAGACAAGATTCATTTTTCTTACTTTGCTGGTTGAGCAGAGCTGCCCTGTTTAATTCAGGAAGGTCTTCAGCCATGATGGAAAAATTCCAAAGGATGAGAGGCAAGTTCCAGAAATAGGGCAAAGCTTGATATTCTTGCACTCTTATTCACATTTCCAGTGAAAAATACCTGCTTCCATCTCTGGATGTGATTTACATAGAGATGCAGATGGGAAAAAAAATTAAAAGGAAAATCCTGGAATCCCACGCATGTGACCACATGAGGTGAAAATCCCATTGCTTGCCTCAACACACCTTCTGCAAAGTGTTTCCTCTCCTCCACTGCATGTGGAGGTGGCTGAGAAGGCCACCCCCACGCAGAGAAACTGCTCTGCAGCTCCTTGACGAGTGAGGCACCCAGGAATGACGTGGGTGGGACAGCTCCAGGGAAACCTGGGGCTGCCAGAGGAAAAATGGATTGAAAATAAACTCCTTTTTTTTTTTTTTTTTTTTCCAAGTACTTGTGCTCAAGAGTAAAGCAGTGAAAGGCACCACAATTGCGGTAGGGTGACAATGCTCGTTTGGCACAGGGAAGGGAAACCACTGAAATCCAGGGAAGAGGAATTCCAGCTCGCGCTCTGTGGGCAGCTGGCAGCGCTGTCGGGTTTGTGCCAGCGCTGGCAAAATCGGGATTGCTTGTTCCCAATCCAGTGAAATCAGTGGAAAGAATTCTACAGCTTTTGGGAAAGATTTGACTCAGGCCTCATTGCACCAAATTGATGACAAAAACAGGTGTTTCTTTTTTTTAAAATCTTGTTAAAAGTCAGGAGAAGAGAGGCCAGAAAGCCAGAGGGCAAGGTTAGACCACTCCACTTGGTGAGAGTGTGTTGGGAATGTAATGTCCATTTCTGGATCAGGAGACTGGCATAGGATGGGATGGGATGGAATAGGATAGGATAGGATAGGATAGAATTAGAATAGAATAGAATAGAATAGAATAGAATAGAATAGAATAGAATAGAATAGAATAGAATAGAATAGAATAGAATAGAATAGAATAGGATAAAAATAGAAATAGGAATAGGAATAGGAGTAGGAATAGGAATAATTTCAGTTGGAAAAGACCTGCAAGGATCATCTTGTCCAACTGCCAGATCCCTTCAGGGCTGACCAAATATTAAAGCAAAGTCTTAAGGGCATTGTCCAAAAACCTCTTAAACATGGCCAGGCCATTCCTCTCTAGGAATTCTGGTTCAGTGTTTGACCACACTTTCTGCAAAGAAATGATTCCCAGCGTGGAGTCTAATCCTGCTCTGGTGCAGCTTGGAAGAACCATTCCCACACATCCCATCCCAAGGAGCAGAGATCAGCAGCTGCCTCTCCACTTTCTACAGGGATGCTCAGGGTCTTGCCCAGCACCACCTGGGAGATGCTGAGGAAGCTGGTCTGGGTTTTCTGGCAAAAGGGAGCCAAAAAGTCCTGGCAGTGCCAGATAATGCACCCAGGGTGCCACCACTGCCTTTTAGGAGTTTGATGATGGAAGCTGGGATAACCTTTTTCACTCAGAGGGTGATAGAGCTCAGGAGCAGGCCCTCAGAGAGGTGTCTGAAACCCTTCCCTGGGGAGATGCCAAGACTTGGCCAGAGAAAGCCATGACCAAAGTGACCTTGTGCCAGTGCCAGTCTTGCTTTGAGCAGGAGGGCAGGCTGCAGATCTCCAAAATCTGGTCCAGCCAAAATACATATTTATGTTCACATGTAACTCTTTCAGCTAAGGACTCTGATTAATCAAGCTGATAATGCTATTAATAATCATTTAAATAGCACCCTTCTAGTGTCAAGTTTCTCTTGTCTCAGATATTGTGCAAAGTGAAACAATCCTTGATTATGCAGCCAAATTCCTGCTATTTCCTGAGCTAACTTCCTCCAGCTTTGCTTAACTGGGAGTAGTGATCAGCAAAACATTTCTCCAACACATAACTCTGCTTTGGGCTGGATCCAGTTATCACTGCATAAAAGTTTACATAGCAGAGAAGTCACTTTTTAGGAAATTTTTCTGGGGAAATGTTTGGATGTCTTTGGAGACAACAGTTGCTCCCTGCAAGGGGAGAGATGGCCACGTGCCCCTGAGAGGGGGCAAGGATTAGCATGAGGCAACACTGGCCAGCAGAGGAGGCAGCCCTGTGGATTTCTATGTACGTCACTCTTTTATTTTTCTAATTGTGAGATGATGACCACGAGCAGAGGTGGAAAAAGCAGAAGGAAGATTAAAGCAACTGCCGTGAGTCAGCAGGGCCAGGGGTTGGTTTGTGGAGCCCTGCCTGCACAGCTGCCTGGCAGACCTTCCCTGGCAGGGAACATGCCCAGCACACAGCCAGGGCCCAGCTGAGGCTTCTCTGCCTTTGGGGGTGTGTGTGGGGCAGAGCTGCTGGCAAGGCACAGGGGACCTCACCCTCCCTTTGGCCTCTCCTGGGTCAGGGGAGACGTTCACCTCCTGGATCCTGAGCAGGTGTGGAGCAGGCTCAGCCTTCCCTGAGGATGTGCAGGTCCAGGAGGGCAGGAGGCTTTGCCTGGCTCTGTGATGGTCACTGGATCTCCTGCCATGTGCCACACATGGCTGGCAGCAGCCCAGGAATGACAATGAGGAACCCCAGGAAATATGTGGGAATGGTTGTCAGCAAGAGCACAGAGGAGCTGTAGGAGGGGGATGTTTTCTGGGGGAGGGGAAGCCCAGTCCTTCCCACAGCACTTCCAGGTCTGTGGCTGCCCACAAGTCAGCAGGAAAGGAAATGTGGAAAAGGCTGACCAGTTTTTAGAAGGTCAGCAAGGCCACTGGGGTCAGACAAAGCAGAAAAGCCAAGTCTCCAGAGCTGAAATATCCTTTTGTTTTTCCCCCCTCTCCTTTTCAATGGGTGCAGTGGGAGAACATCCCAAACCCTTCTTGGGATGAATCTGTACCCAAGGCCTGTGATGAGTAATTTATTTAACTCTGCTCAGCTTTTCTTTTCTAAAAGTTTTTCTTCCAAAAACCAGCCTTCCCTTCTTGCCAAAAGCAGGCTAATTGTTTACTGGATTGGCCCAAGTCCTGGAGTCATTCAGCTCCCTG
Organism: Chaetops frenatus; assembly: GCA_013400775.1. Classification (NCBI taxonomy): domain Eukaryota; kingdom Metazoa; phylum Chordata; class Aves; order Passeriformes; family Picathartidae; genus Chaetops; species Chaetops frenatus. The sequence continues at coordinate 12,067 of VZTR01008542.1, forward strand.
GCAAGATCCCACTGATTTTGCAATGTCTGGTAGGGCCTGGTCTAATGTCATCTTCCTGATTAAAGAACCCCAGATCTGTGTGTTTCAGAAAAAGACCAAGAGCACCAGAAAGCTTGTGCAGGGCTCCTTAACATGCACAGTGCAGAGTTAGGCACAAAGGAAAGAAATTAGGATGGGAAATGCAGTAGGACCTCGAGGTCTTGCACTGACGTTAATGAAAATAACAATGTAAACCAGCGACCGATGGGCTGCTGGTTATTATGTCCTTGATTGAAGTGCAGATCAATCTCTATTTAATATTTAGGGCTCTTTCAGTAGGGGAGAGGCTGTTTCAGGGCACTGTGGCTGTGGTGGAAGGAGCAGGACTGGATGCTGTGCCTCACAGGCATGTCTGAACACATGTGAGATGGGGATGAGGACGTCACACTGCTCTCGGCAGGTTATGTAACTTGTTTTGTTTGATCCTCAGCAAGGGGCCAGGCGTGAAAGGGGAGCATGGAAAACAGGAGGCAAATTGGTTTTAGCTCCTGGGCTTGTGGAGTTTGCCTTGGTGCTTCTCACTCTCCTCCCCTCTCCTTAATTGAGCTCCTTGCGCAGTTTCAGGAGAAGGTGGCAAAGATGGGATCATTGCCTGTGCTGTCCCAGGATAAAGTTCAGGAGTGAACACATTTAATCAGTCAATTATCAGACTGAGCAGCACTTGCTGGCTCCTGTCTACAAGACTCATTCTCAGGTCACTTTTGCTTTTAGCAGGAAAGTACCTGGTAACATCAACTGTTACCACAGGGTTTTGCATTGCCTCTGATCAAACACAGCTTCCATTTGCACAAGACTTGGTTGTGGGCCTCTTTCCATCCCTGAGATGATCCCTGAGATTCTGGACAGGTTCACAGTGGCCTCTCCTGCATGCTGAGCAAGTTGCCACAAAAGCTTCCCTGTTGAATTGTGATAGGTGCTGAGTGCCTCACTGCTTGAAAAAGTATCTATGAAATCACTGCTCTTTGCTCTGCCTTGAGTGATTTCATCTCATTCCCCACCAAAATGAGTTGCTGGATGAATCAGAGCCTGGGGTTTTTGTTGGTTTATTTGGAAACCTGCAGGATCTCTTTGGTTAGATAAAGATTTGCCTCTTAACCTTGCACCTCTACTTGTCACTCTGCTCCTGCTGGCTCGGAAAGGGGGAGCGTGTTGAAACCTCTTTCCTTGAGCCACAAGAACAGGAGGAGAAGTGCCAGAGGTCCCAAAGAAATTCTCTGCGTGGTGACAGGGAAAGAGGGAAGGGAAGGGTGCACTTCCAGGGGTTTTCCCCGACTCACCGTGGCCATGGGATGCCCAGGCCTGGGTGTTATGAAAATCAGGCTGTGTGACTTCATGAGTGCCTTGCCACAAACCAGATGTGTTGGGTTTGTGTCTCAGCCAAGAACGGGCTGGGAATTCTGCTCTCCCAGGCTGGATGAAGGCCTGGGTTGGGATGGCTCCACAGGGAATGGGGCAGCTCCATCCCAGGGCACAGCTCAGGGAGGCTGAGGGAGTGTGGAGCTCAGAATGGTTCTTCTGGGCAACTGTGCTTGATATCTGGGAGCACTGAAAGAAGGGGAACTTGTCCATTTTCATCCTAAAAATGAAAGTAATGAGAGCAATGCACATGACTAAATGCCAAAATATAATTTCCAAGGTATGGGGCATCCAACACTTCCAAGGGAAGTTGAGGAGAGTTGATGATTGTTTATGACTTGTGATAATTTTTTCTTAAACTTTTCTAGGAAATAATTAGACAAGGATTTGACTTTCCATTATATGAGACAGACAATTATTTTCCACCATAAGGTTACATTTTTTTTTTACCATTCCTTCTGTCTCAATATAACGAGTCCTAAACTCTATAACCCCACATGTCAAGATTAAATTATTTCGAGTAAACTGAAATATCCTGAAAATCAGAAATAATGATTAAACAGCAACATTTTGAACAGAGGAATGCACTGAAAATTCACTTCCAGTCTGACAACTGAAGAAAGTAACAGAGTTAAACTTCTTCTTTGGAAGACATCAAGTACATAATCCACTATGTGATGTACAGTTGAAATACCTCCGAACTATTTTGAGTCTAAGCTTCCATGGTGAATTGATTTTTCTTCCACGGCATTTGGATGCTGATCAGGAGCACTGGGGGAACTGCCTTGGACCCCTTTGTCCCAGGGGCTGTGCCCCATGGGGGTGGTTCCCACATGTGCAGTAGTGAAAACTCATCTGTGAAAGCCTCCTGTGCTTTCTGCAAAAGCACCTGGCATTGTTTGCAGCTTCCCTGCTAAGGTTAATCCTGTGCTTTTGAGCATCCATTTAGGATGGGGAGTTGGAGTAATGTCAGGTGTGTTTCGGGTGTGTTTTATTGTGGATCAGGAAGCAAACCTCAGATAGGATATGGACAGATATTTTCCTGGACCCCAGCTCATTTTGTGCAAGAGCTCTCGGAGGGGGGTGAGAGCAGGAATTCATCTCCAACAGGGCTTGAAATGAAAACAGCTCAGAGTCATTGTCCTTGACTTGCCAGGGCTTGCAGAGATCCTGAGCCCAGCTTTACTGTCCCTTTGCTATCCCGTGCTTTCAGTGCAGGGGCTGGGACAGCCAGGAACAGGCAGTGTGAGATTGCTAAGGGGTGTTGATGCCTTGGATTTTAACTTTCCTATTTCCCAAACCCTGCAGTGCTCAGTGTGTGACTCTGCAGGGTTTTGTAGCCTGGGAGCTGCTGCTCTCTCATGCTAAGATAGTCATAACAAAACTTCTCTAGGCCTGCTCTCCAAGGACACCCAGACTGTCCTAGGCCCAAGATGTGTAAACCAACATCCTGAAAAGGGGGGCAAACTGGGGAGAATTACATCATTAGCTAAAGTTTTAAATGGTGAATTTATGCTGATCTGCAAATGAACCAAACCCTAGAACTGTGTGAGGAACTCGTGACTCGGGGTCCATTTTGTTGTCCATCTTGGGGCCCAGGGTGTGAGAGCAGCCTCTGGCTCCCCAGGGTGGGCCTTGAAGGCCTTCAAATAAATATCCACCTTTATTCCCTTGCTCCTGTCTGGTCTCTGTTTCTGGGGAGCCACTTCAGGCATCAGTTTGAGGGAAAGGTGTCCCTCACCATGGCCAGGAGATCACCTGCCTGCAGGAGAGCCTGGCTGGCCCCTCTGTCTGCCCTGGAGCAGCACCACTGCTGCCAGGATCATTCCTGGATGGTCCCAGCCTCACAGCAGGTGTGGGATTTGTCACACCCAACCCACCAGCATCCCACACTGTGGCTGCCCCATGCCAGCACCGCAGCTGAGACAAACTCTGCCCTCAGGCTGGTGTGGGCACAGCCACCCTGGGCCCGTGGCAGAGCTGGGAATGATCAGGAATGCCATAATGAGTCCAAATCTCAGTGTGTTTCTAAGCAAGCTGTACATTGACTCTTTCAGATTCCTTGGAAAACCCCAGGCAAAATCCACTCCGAGCTCTGGCAAGATGGCAGATTGTTTTCTTCAACTTGCAAAACAGTTTTCCTCTTTCTCCAACTCCCACAAGAGTTTCTTGTGAGAAGAGGAAGTGGGCAGTGGTGTCCCAGTGCCCTTCCAGTGCAGAGTTTGTGTCTCTCCCACTGACATGACCCTCCCCAAGGTGTTGGAGGGAAGGTCACAGAGTGCAGCTGGAACACAGAAAACCAACGTAGGGGAGAAAAGGACTCGAGGAAATGGAAAGAGGAAACGCTGGTCAACACTTTGCACTTCCTGCTTTTCTCTGTGGTGAGAGAAAATACCAAAGAAAAGGCCTAGCACAGGTTTGTCAGGGATTCCTTTGTTTTTAAGGGAGGAGTAAGAGCCTGAGGGCAACAAGACAGTGAGGCAGAGCTGGAAAATCAATGTGTGAGGGAGGATGAGCACTCTTGGCTGCCCAGTGCTGTTCCAGGTGCTGCTCCAAGGGTGTGTTTGGAACAACACTGGAAGGATGGCACAGCCTCCTCTGGGGAGGGATGGGCTTGTCCAGAAGTGTCCAACAACTAAGGACTGTAAATTCTGAGTCTGGGGAGGGCTGGGGTAATGTCAGGGAAAGTTTTTCCCCCAGAGGCTGCTGGGCACTGCCCAGGCTCCCCAGGGAATGGGCACGGCCCCGAGGCTGCCACAGCTCCAGGAGCCTTTGGACAGCCAGGGATGCCCAGGCTGGGATTGTTGGGGGGTCTGGGCAGGGCCAGGGGCTGCACTGGATGATCCTGGTGGGTCCCTGACAGCTCAGGATATTTTATGATTCTGTGGAAACTCCTCCTCTGTGTAGAAAGTATTTGCATCTCTTTAGGGACTCTGCATAGCTTCTCTCTCAAAACCCCCAGAACAAACAACTGACACTCATTTATTAGACCTCTGATACAGAGATAAGACATTCTGGCTCCCTTGGGGGCAATCAGGGATTTTTGGACCACCAACCAATTTTATTGACCCATCCCCAGCAGCAGCTCCCAGATTCAGTTTTCAGCATTGAGATTCTTCCTTAGCATTTTTGGGACTTTTAAAAGTCTTTTATTAGCAAGGAAACACCAACTCTGTGGCCAAGGAGAGGAACACCCCACCAGGATATTCTTAACCACAGTCACATCCCTGGGTTAATTATCAGGAATTTGAGCAGGGCTGGGGCTGCTGTGAAGGTTTGCAGCCCCTCCTGGCTCTGGGAAGAGCCAGATCCCCTGGATGTTTTATGTTAATGCCTCTGTCTTTCTGTGGTTTTGATCAGAAATTCCAGCCATGCTCTTAGCAATCCCTGCTGATACAAGCTCCAGGGAAACTGGTACTTTCCAGAAAAAGTGAGAAAAAATCATGTCTTAATAGAAAAATCCGTGGCTTGCACTTTCTGGGACATTGGTTTTCCTCGTATGGCCGAGCCCTGCAAGCTTTGGGAAAAACAAATTAAAAAAAAAAAAATTGGTTTCAGTTTCTTTTCTGTGATATTCCTTTTTGTCTTTATCATAAACCGTTCATTTTCATTCTCTGGCAGGCAATTGCTAATGAAGACTAGAGAAACAAATCTCTTTCTCTCCCTTTGGACACTGATCTTTCTGGAGGAAAAAAAAAAATCAGGAATGATATGAGTTTACATCTTCAGTAATACAGGTCCCCATTAAATGGGATAAACCAAGTTATTTGGTCTGAGTAAGCTCAGACTATTTTAGAATCCCAGACTGTAAACAAACTGCAGCCTATAAACTTGTAAAAATCATCGAAGAAAAACTTCCTTCCTGTTAGAATCTGGGATTCCTGCTAATGGCTGGGAGTGGATTTTTCTTTCCTGCATTACGTGTAGCAGTGACTGCTGTTCAACACACTCATTTAGCCCGCTTGATAGGATTTGGGAAGAATGGTAAGAATAGGCATTTTCTAGGAAGCCTTTGAGATGGATGAAAGCAGATTAGCTGCCTTATCTCCCAGCCACGCAGGGGTCTCTGTCACTTGGCTGCTTTTCACCCTGAGTTTCGTTCTCTTTCATCCTCCAGCTTCCTCTCTGGGTGCTTTGGCTGCAGATCCCTGGATTTACGCATTTTCCCTCATTTCTGTGGCTGGCTCGAGCAGCAGCAGGAGGGAAAACTTGCAAAATGGAACAAAATCAGCGATGTCACCTCGAGTGAGGGCTGTGAGTCACTGCTGCTTGGGGGACATGCTGAGGAAAGCCAAGCAGTGATGGCTCACCCTGACCGCAGGGTGATTAATTCAAAATCACCCAGAGGAGTGATTTTCCTCTTCACACTGCTGAATAATTAAGTAGTCTGTGCTTATTGCACTTCAGGAGGTTGGAGTGGTGAGATTTTAATGTGATTTCTCTTGATAGAGCTTGTCCTGAGGAGTTGAGACATCTCATGTCAGATCAGGGGATCTCCTGCTGGGATGGGATGGGGCACGGGACAGGTCTTGCCCTTTTACCTGCTGGATAATCCTGGTTTTGACTTAACACCAGCAGGTTTTGCTTCCCCCTGCAGTGCCTAAACCAGCTTTATTTCACTTTTAAAAGGCTCAGCCTTCAGCTGGCAGTGCTGCTGCTGAAGTGCACCCTTGACAATGACATCCTAATGAATCTGCTTCCATAAATCACATCCTTGCTTCAGGAAAGCAGATCTCTGACTGGAAATTAAAAAAAAAAGAAAAATGGAATTGTACATGACATGTACTTCATGGGGCAGATAATTAATAAAGTTATTTTTCAATTTCTTTATCTTTTACAAGAAGGAAGTTACTTTGTCTACATGGAATTTAGCATAAGTGGAGTTGTAGAATGAGTCAGGTCTGTTTTATTTTCTCCTGCATAGCTACTGTAGTTTTCTTTTCAGTTTTATTTAATTTTTTAAACAAAAATCAGCTCAAGATCTTTTTTTACCCTTGTCCTATTATCCTTTAGAGTGAATTTATGTAACACCTTAACAAAATGCACGCTGAAGTCCTTGTTGCTCAGTGAGTTTTATACCCTTTAAATTGAAGTTAGTGAGTTTTACACCCTTTAAATTGAAGTTATTTGGACCTTAAAACACCCTAATGTGTTTTGTAGTGAAGGATCAGCACAGGGTGCCCAGAGAAGCTGTGGCTGCCCCACCCCTGGAAGTGTCCCAGGCCAGGTTGGAGCAACCTGGGATAGTGGAATGTGTCCCTGCCCATGGAATGCAGTGGAATGAGATGACCTTTAAGGTCTTCTCCAACCCAAACCATTCAGTGATTCCATGATCGAAGCTGAAGGGAAAGATCAAGTGACTCATTAAAAATACTGGCACTAAACAAAGATGTCTTACTCAACTCTTGATCCCACTCCATGACCCTGAGTTCCTCTGGCACCTGAACTCCTGCTCTGTGACTGTTCCTGCTTAAAACCACTCCAGAATTTAAGTGGCTGTGTATTTTCAGAGCCTTGTGGTTGCTATAAAACACCTGGTGGGAATCAGGTCTGCAGTGAAGTGTTCCTTTTCCTGCATCAGAGCAAAAGTACCAGCCCTTTCCAGGACGGAATTCCAAAACTTGGCCTAGCATTCAGCTAAGCTCTTTAAATCATTAAATCTCCATACAGACATTTTAGCCTCGTGGGAGAAAACTGAAACCTGCCAAGCAATGGGAGATCCTGCAAACGTCTCTGCAGCTCTGAAATTAATCAGAGGAATGACAGAATCAATTAGGTTGGAAAAGACATCTGAGATCATCGAGTCCAACCTGAGCATGCAGTGACAGGACAGGGGAATGGCTTTCAGCATGGCAGAGAGGAAATTTAGTTTGAGAATTAGGAGGAAATCCTTCCCTGTGAGGGCGGGGAGGCACAGGGTGCCCAGAGAAGCTGTGGCTGCCCCGTCCCTGGAATATTTAAGGCCACGTTGGAAGAGGCTCAGAGCAACCTGGGATAGTGGAAGGTGCTCCTGTTTTTCTGTCTCTGTTTTTTCCGTAAAAGTGGATGGAAAAGGAAATCAAACATAAGGTAAAGGGAGAAAAAGGAAAGAAAGCAAAGTGTGGAAAATTGAAAAAAAAAAAACAAACAAAACACCCAGCTGTTTGAACAGTTTAATGAGCTCTAAGAAGCTCTGGCTCCAAGGATGTGATGAAATGTGGCTCCAAGGCCAGGTTGGATGGGGTTTGGAGCAAACTGGGATAGTGGGAGGTGTTCCTGCCCATGGAATGGGGGGGATGAGATGAGCTTTAAGGTCCCTTCCAGCCCAAACCATTCAGGGATTCTGGGATTCTCTCACATCTTTATGGGAGAAGGGCAGATCCCCCCTGCAGCCCTTGGCCTCAGCATTTGTCCCAAGGGCTCTGTGGTCCAGCACCAGCAATTCCTTTCCTAGAAGGAATATTTGTGTTTCTTGGGCTGCAGGATCAGCCTGTGCCCGTCTCTACCCTAAAAGCTGCCCTGTGATTTGTCTGAAGATAGTTAAACACACTCTCAGCACCGTGCTCTGAACCAGGTGTGTTTATTCAGGAAAACACCTGGGCCCCAATATTTAAACTGCAATAATTAGCACAGCACAGTTTCATTGGACGTGGGAGAAGTGTTTTGCCATTTCAGGGGTGTCATTGCTAAAGCCCCCAGTGAACACTCTGACAACACAGTTGGGTTTATACATGAAAAAACACCTTTTAAATATGAAGGCTCTGCAATACTGCTCATTATTCTGCCTGCCAGAGGCAAAAGTCCTGCTCTCCCACCACTGTCAAGCTTGAAGAAGTTTGGTTGAAGCTCCTGAAATTACATTCATTTAGAGTATTTTAAAATTGCATAAAATAAGCATTTTTCACGATTATGCTCATTCTTCCTCTAAAGCATAAGATGCAGAAATTGCCTGTTTCAGATTGTGGTGGATGTGAATATTGGAATCAAAGGATCCCAAAGGTTTGGGTTGGAAGGAACCTTAAAGCTCATCTCCTTCCCCCCATTCCATGGGCAGGGACACCTCCCACTCTCCCAGGTTGCTCCAAGCCCCCTCCAGCCTGGCCTTGGAGCCACATTCCCTCACATCCTTGGAGTCACAGCTTCTCAAAGCTCATTTAAGTGTTCAAACAGATGGGGTTTTATTCCCCCCAATTCTTCACACTCTTCTTTCCTCCCTTTTCCCCCTTTACCTTATGTTTGATTTCCTTTTCCATCCACTTTCATACAAAAACAGAGACATAAATATGTAAGCAAGGAGAGGAAGAAGAATAATGATAAAAACCCAAGGAAATTAAAAATATACAAACTGAAGGAATGAAAAAAACCTGTCAAATATTTGCTTCACAGTTTTATATGAGAAAAGCCACTTCAAAAGTGACTTCCAGTACTGAATTGGTGCTTAATTCCAAAATGTGACTCTCCCTCTTTCAGGTCTGGACAAGCCCAAGGAATAAGTGGAATAAAAATCACCTTAACTGGTAAATCTTTTTCTTTGTGTCCATAAATCTACCAATGTGCTCAGCTGTTATTGTGTTTTACCTCACAAATGTGTCCTGCTTGGAGGCCTCAGTCCATAAATCACCCCTGGAAAGTGGCCATAAACGATCAATCCACACATTAAATAATCTCTTCTTTATCTGGAACTGAGTGGGGCTGTTGAGTGTGAGGTGGCTGGATGGAGTAAAGGCTCACTCAGCAGCTGAGCCTGGCTTTTCTAGGCAGCTATTTTGGGTGCTCTGACTCACCTGCAGCTTCCTGTTTCACATTGGCTCTGAGAAGGAATTAAGGAACCTAAATTTAGAAGCTGTTGACATGAAAGGAAATGGAATGTCAGGACTGTGGGATATGGCAACTCAGGAAAACCTGATGGCTTCACTGCTGGTGTGCAGCATCCCTGACCTGCACCAGAGCAGGGCAAATCCCAGGGAATGCTGAGCATGGAGAAGGCTCTGCCCCCATGGAAATGTCCAGCTCTGGGCTCTGAGAACCTTCCCTCTCCTTGGAAGCACCTGAATTTCTCCTTGAGCCTGAATTTCAGGCAGAGCCATGCTGTCCTTGGGGCTCCACCCTCCTCCACCCCAAACCTTCAAGCTCCTGGGATCAGCAGTGAAATGAAAAACTGGGAATTTAAACCACGGGGGCTGGCAGGTTCCAGGTCTGACTGCAGAAGGGGCTCTGCCAAAACACTTTTCCAAGACCCTGTATCCTTACATTCCTTGAGATTGAGCCAATTAAAGCCATTACAAGCTGAGGCTGGAGGAGGTTTTGAGGTCACTTCATGCAGCTCCTGCTGCCTCAAGAGTTGCTCATCAGAATTTGCTTTTGTTTCAGTCATTCTCCCTCCAGAAGCTGCCTTTGCTCTGAGGTTTTCTCTTGCTGTTCACACCAAACACAAGTTGTATCACTTCCACTTTTGAAAAACCTGTTGTAAGGTCCCAAAAACGAAAGTTTCTTATTTATTTTGCTTTTTAGGTTGGTTATTTGTGTTGACTAGTCCCTTTCTTATGTTTTCTTCAGGACAGGGTGCTTGAAAACAGTGGAGCTGCTTTGAATTTTTCTACCTAATAGCATTATGAATAATAATAATAATAATGATAATAATAATAATAATAAGTATTACTTCTTAGGAGGATGAGCAATTAGCCAAGGATTTTGCAGAATGCTGCTGGTTCTGCCAAGGGATCTGGGTGGCTCAGAGCAGTGCAAAGTCAGGAAGATTCAGGTGGGATATTTAAATAGGGACTGCTGTGCATTTTTCTGTTGCCAACAGCCCCTGGTTTGCCCTTGGCACGGGAAGGGATTTCTCTCTAAGTGATTGTGATGTTTTTCTATCCGTGCTGAACAAAAAATGAAACAAAGCCAGAAGTGAATGTGAAAGTCCCTCTGTGAATAATGAATCTGTGTCAGATAAGTCACGGCCTAATTTTCAGAGCTGAGCTTTGAGGAGTTTGGGTTGGGGCCAATTTCACGGGAGGTGTCATCCAGCCTTGTGAAATCTGACTGCACTCGTGGTTTCAAAGCCTTCACAGCTCCAGCACAGCTCAGATCCAGCTCTGTGATCTCTGATATTAAACCTGATCAGATTTTGGGTTGCTGCCCCCGGGTGAGCTGGGATGGAAATGTGTTACATCAGCTTGACTGCTGTTGAAGTCCCTGTTAAAAATTTCTACAGCAATTAACAACAGACAGAATTAAGCCAATAATTGGCTTTTTTCCCCCGTATCAACCAAGATTATGGATAAATCCTAGAGATGCCCCATGGCCAGGCAGATATCAGATTGAGGGTTCAGCTCTATCAGTGATTGGGAAGGGCCCAAACCCCTTTGCAGAGCAGAGCTGTGGGATTGTTGCTGCTCCCTGCTTCTGGTGGAGCTGGCAATGTCACACAGACACAGAAAACCCCACATTTGCTCCATCTGAGGACCAGGGGAGGAATTTTCACAATTTCTCCATGACTTCAGTGCATTTAGGATGCCTCCCCTCTCCTGGGCTGGGCCCTGTGGTGGGGAACCAGAGCAAGGTGTGGTTCCCCAGAAGATGCTCCTGGGCAGAGCCAGGACCCTCCTGCTGCCAACAGAGCTGTTCCCCACAGGAAATTGCTCCTGATGCTGCTGGAGAGACACATCCTTGTGGGAAGGAGCAGCCTGGATATTTTTTTAAATACAGGTTTGTTGTCAAAGTGAGCTGCTTCAAAAAAACTTAGGGAAGAACAAAAAAAAAAAAAAAAAAAANAAAAAAAAAAAAAAAAAAGGGATGAAAGAATGAAGTGACTTGGAGTCTGCCTGGCTCAGGGCCTTGTTTCAGTGAAAGCTATTTAACATTTTTATAACTGATGGGGAAATTGTCCACTATTAATGGGCTCCCTTTCTGGCTATAATTTATTCTTATTTCTCAGAGGCAGTGGGGTAGAGGCCAGATTTCTTTATCCAGAGGTATTAAAAAGCCTGGGGCTGAGCAGCTTTGCACTGCTTTGTCAGGATTTTCTCCAGCTGGCAAAATAATAGAATAAAATCACCCTGTGCAGGGAGAGCTGCTTTATTTCTAAAATAATGCCCTTTCTCTTTCAACTCAAAGCCTTGAGGGAGAGGAGGAGTGCTGGGATGTGTGAGGAGATGCATCTTTTCATTCAGTGACTACTTCTATATTCAGCAGTTATGATCCCTCACTGCCAGGCTTGTTTTAACTTCTCTGGAAATTGGTTGTGTGTATCAAAGTGGAGAAAAATAGAAGTTAAAAACCCTATTCAGGGACATGAGAGATTTATAGGGCCCAGAAGGGTGAGAAGATCCCAGTGGAGGTTCCAAAGTCATAGGCAGGGTCAGTTGACTCTTATAAAAATAAAGTTCTCTTTGCTAAGGGAAAAAGAAAGACAGGCAAACTAAATCCATGTGTTTTGGTGGTTTTTTTTTCTTTTTCTTTTTGATTTGGTTTTCTTTTCTATTTTTTTCCCTGAGTCATTAACAGCAGAAGGAATTTTTGTTTGCATCAATGTTTATCAAAACAGAAAGTGGGTATCTCTAGCAGTGAATCATATCAGTTGCTCCTGACCTTTAGAAAGTGCCTGGTGTATTTTGAAGTCATCTGCTGGACGAGACAAAACCTCATTGATATGCACCATCAGTTTCTGCTGATGTAAAACAAGAAACAAATTACTGCTCTGAGGGATATTTGGAGTGTGCTCACACAAACTGAGCTACATCAGTCACCAATATCCACAGAGTTTGGATGATAAACCACCAGGTTTCTGGAGCCAGAAACTCCATCTATGACTAAATGTTTGCTGTGGAGAGTTTGCCAAGGCCCAGTCATCAAAAAATGTCAGTTGTGCAAGGGGGAAAACTCCAATAATGCTGAGAACAGGCCTTCCTGGGATGCCAGAGATGAAGGGAAAAGGGGAAGGACTGAACTGGCCCCAGCTTTGGGAATATCTTGGTCCCTTCCCTCCCCACAGTGTAAGAATGAAATTGCAAATGAATGCCTGGGCTACTGCAATTCATGGAATAAGAGGGCCTGAGATTCCTCTTTTATCCTGCATTCTCTAAACATTCCAGGAAGCCAGAGAAGCTCAAATATCCCCCATGCTCTGGCCTGCCCAAACATCACAGCTCTCAGCTGAGGGCCAGTCTGAAGCTGCTTTTGGGAAAGTCTGGACTGTGGGGAAATCTGGAGTCCTGGCTTTCCAGAAGGTGCTGGTGTTAGAGGAGGATTCCCAGCCCAGTGTGGTCTGTGGCACACAGGGACTGCCAAACTGACAGGGCAGCACATGAGGAAAATGCATCCTAATGAACTCTGTTATCTGCCAGATTTCCAACTCCATTGCTGTTTTAATATTTCATATGGAAAGGTCTGGGAACCCCAGGGGAGAACAGAGGCTGAGCACTCTGCTTAGACAAAGTCTCTGTCCCAAAGAGCTTCATATTTAAATAGAAAAGATGGATAAATAGTGACAAGGAAGACACTTGAAGGAAATGGCATAAAGTCCATAGCAGAATGCAGCACAGAAATATCCTGTAAATCCCACATCTCCTATATCCTGCCCCAGAGTTTCAGCTACCACCCAAGAGTCAATAATTTCATCAATTTTGCTGTTGTAGCATGAATCTACTCCAGAGCTGTCATTGTGTGCCCATGGTGAAGAAAAGCCTTGACTACAAACTTTGTTGATTTTTTGGAAGGACTGGTTAAAAACTACCCCATAAAATAGACTTCAACAGATTTCCCCATGACCTGAGCACAGGTGCTGTGCCAGCAGTTTATGACCCTAAAAATCTTCGTATTGTGGATTCTTGCCATGACCTGGCTGTGTTTTAGTCTGTGTTTGCACTGATTTTTTTCCAGGATCCCTTGGTGGGTCTGTGGGTTGTGTGCTGGGGAGTCCAACAATCCCACCCAGAGCCAAGCCAGGGGACCTGTGTGCTTTTTGCAGTGTTTGGTTGTTTGTTTGTTTTTTTTCTGGGACTCTCACCAAGTTCTTCGTTCACCCTAGGGATGAGGCGAGGTGGGAAATTTAAAACCAAGGTGGTGCCTAGTAAAAGCAGGCTACTGGTGTTCAGAGAAGGAGTCTGGGCAGCAGTGGCAGGTCAGGGAGCTGCTCACATTCCCTCGCTGTACCTCAACAGCCCAAGGACGTTTTCGTTGGGAAGGGAAACATCATTCAGGAATTCAGGGTGGTTGAGTGTTACTGATATTCGGTCCTCCACGTCCAGGTGCGTCAAGTGGAGCTGGAGCAAGGTCTTAAAAGTCTTGTCCTGGCAGGTTTCTGATGCACAGAGGGTGGACAACGTCTGCCTGTCCACCCTGTCGTTCACCAGCAGCTCAATCTTGAGGTCGATGGGGCTCTTGGAGCAGTTGGGAAAGTGAAAGTTCAAGTGGCAGAAGATCAAGTAGAGGCCTTGCTCCCTGATCACCAGCTCCTGGCTCTGGCACTGGGTGGCCTCACAGATCCCCTTTTCCACCAGGCTCAGCTTGGAGCTGTTCACTGTGCTGGACACTGGAGGGAAAGCAAAGGGCTGTTAACTCTGAGCTCCACTGGCCTCCCCTCAGCCCCAGGAGACTGCCAGCAGTGGTTCCTGCTGAAAGGAGACACCTGCTCAGTGGTTTCCTGCAGGAAACTCCAGGAAAACTCCTGGACAGACAGCTGGGAGCTCACACGTGGAAGTGGGGCACTAAAAATTCCAAGGTTTTTCCCAGCCCTTGGGAAACTCAGGACAGAGAAATGCATGAATGTTCATCTCCATTTTATTTCCCCACTTGGCATTTGAAGGGATTTCGTGGAGATTGTGCATTCATGTATTTTCCATATTCCTGGAGATTGTACAGTTCATGGACACATACATTCCTCTGTGCATGTGCAAAAGGTAACTCTTTTATTTCCTTTTATATTTATCAAGTTTTTAAAAAGTTGTTAGCAGCAGATAAGGGTTTGCCCACCACATTCCAAGAGAGCTAAGGAATTTTTTCCTGTAAAATGCCCATTTGTCCAAAAGAGCTGTTTTCCAGTGTGAATGACATGAGCAGCTCTTCGGACAGCTCTGAAATCTCTCTTTCCCAACTCTTCTCCCCCACCCTGGACTCCCCACTGACCTCTCATGTAGGCAGCAGCTCCCTTGGTTGGGACACTTTGTAGGAGCCTCAAATAATCTTCAAAGGTGTTCCCTGAAGAAAACAACAGATTAACTCATTGCTCCTGAGTGGTTTTATTTTTTCTTTTTTGTACTGTAAAATTGGTACCCCACTTCCAGCTCGTAGGAGCTGGTTCTTACTCCTTGGCTGAGAATATCTGATCTGCCCAGGGAACTCAGAGCAGTGTCACTCAACTGGTAAATCTATAACAACCTGAAGCTCTGGCAGATTGCAGCTCTCAACTGTGAAAAATTAAATTCCTTACTTCTTAAAAATAGGGATGATGGTTTTAAATTAAAAGAGAGTGTGTTTGGAATAGAAACAAGGAGGAATTATGGTAAGGATGGGCAGGTCCTGGCACAGGGTGCCCAGAGAAGCTGTGGCTGCCCCTGGAGCCCTGGCAGTGCCCAAGGCCAGGCTGGACACTGGGGCTGGGAGCAGCCTGGGACAGTGGGAGGTGTCCCTGCCCATGGCTGGGGTGGAATGGGATGAGCTTTGAGGTCCCTTCCGACCCAAACCATTCCAGGATTCTCTGATTCTATGAAACAGAAATCATGTGCAGGTAAGCTTAATTTAACCAAGTTACTTTTGTGGTGCAATTACAGAAAGCTTTTAAAGGTTTAAGTGGGACATACTTCTGAGAATGGCTCTTTGGGTGCTTTTGGAATGTTGCTCCGTTCCCTCATGGTTAAAATGGGGATTTCACAAGGACTTTAGGTTGTTCATATAATCCTAGAGTGGTTTGGGTTGGAAAGGACCTTAAAGCTCATCTCATTCCACCCCTGCCATGGGCTGGGACACCTCCCACTGTCCCAGGCTGCTCCCAGCCCCAGTGTCCAGCCTGGCCTTGGGCCCTGCCAGGGCTCCAGGGCAGCCACAGCTTCTCTGGGCTCCAGGGACCCGAAAGCTGCTGCAGGACCCTGCTACCCCCGCACACCCCGAGGGCACGGCCTGGCTGCCCCAGCCCTGTGGATCCGAGCCCTGGGCAGCCCGGGAATGCCCCAGATCCAAATTGCCAGGACCGAGATGTGCTGGGGCTGCCCCGCCATGGCCGCGGGAGGACGGCTCCATCCCTCGGGAACTGCCCCATCCCCCGGGAACTGCTCCATCCCTCGGGAACTGCTCCATCCCTCGGGACTCAGGAACTGCTCCGTCCCTCGGGAACTGCCCCATCCCTCGGGAACTGCTCCATCCCTCGGGACTCGGGAACTGCTCCATCCCACGGGAACTGCTCCATCCCTTGGGAACTGCTCCATCCCTCGGGACTCGGGAACTGCTCCATCCCACGGGACTCGGGATCTGTTCCCTCCCACGGGACCCGGGATCTGTTCCCTCTCACAGGAACTGCTCCACCGCTCGGGAACTGCTCCATCCCACGCGACGGGGGTTCTGTTCCCTCCCTCGGGATGCGGGGACTGTTCCCTCGCACTGCCTCGGGGACGGCTCCATCCCACGGCCGTGCCCAGCACTGCAGGCGGCCGTGTCCCATCCCCCGCATCTCGGCACCGCAGCCCTGTGATCCAGTCCCTGCACCACAGGATCCAGTTCCTCCATCATCAGACCCTGCTCCCCACTTCTCCCCCTTGCATTTCACCTCCTTTCCATCCATATTCCCGCCTTCCATCTCCTCTCTGTCAGTTTTTCCTTCTCTCACCTTTCTGGATGTTCAGTTAATGGCACTGATTATCCACCCCTGGCAGTGCCCAGGGCCAGGTTGGACACTGGGGCTTGGAGCAGCCTGGGACAGTGGAAGGTGTTCCTGCCCATGGCAGGAGGTTGGAATGAGATGAGATTTAAGGTCCTTTTGAACCCAAACCATTCTGGGATTCAGTCAATGATTCTGTGAATATTCCATCTTTATTCTGTATGACACAGGATTGTCCCCTGGGTCTGCAGGTGAATGGCCACACAGACAGGATATGGATGCAGGGAAACAGTGCCCATCCCTGGCCTACAGCCCGACAGGTGAATGGTTATTCCTCCTTGTGTTTGCTCTCCTTTACCTCTCCTAGCCCTGCTGTGGCTGTGGAAGTGCACAGGAGCTCAGATGGCAAATTGGGAATTTTCTTTGTTTAATTCCACAGGTGAATACCCTGAATGAAGCAGGAAGGAGTTTCAGTAGAGCCTTATCAAACTCTATTCCCTCTCCCTGGGTACAAAAAACTCTGACGTTTTCCTGCGACTCACTTTATAAAACTGATATCATGAACCCCAACCCTGCAGGGGTCTCTGAAAGGTCAGTTAAGGCACAAAACCGAATCCTACTAAAACCTGGTGCTGGATGTTGTGTCTTGATCCTCACATGTCCCACTCTGCTCTGTGCTGCCCTCGAGTCCTGGGGGAAGTTCTAAGAGTCACAATAAAAGAAAGATCTAAAGGTGTGAGGGAGTGTCCAAAGGAGGGGCAGGGGGATCGGGAAGGCTCTGGAGGAGCAGCTGAGGGCACTGGGATTGTTCAGCTGGAGCAGAGGGAGGGCAGAGCTCCCGGGGGGCGTCAGCTCCTCCCGAGGGACAGCTCCCATCTCTGCTCTGGGCCAGGGACAGCAGCCAGGGAAGGGCTGGAGCTGGGCCAGGCCAGGCTCAGGCTGGAGAGCAGGGAAAGGTTCTTCCCCCAGAGGCTGCTGGGCACTGCCCGGGCTACCCCGGGAATGGGCACGGCCCCGAGGCTGCCACAGCTCCAGGAGCCTTTGGACAGCCAGGGATGCCCAGGCTGGGATTGTTGGGGGGTCTGGGCAGGGCCAGGGGCTGCCCTGGGTGATCCTGGTGGGTCCCTTCCAGCTCAGGATATTCTGTGATTCCAGGATTATAACAAGAACTCTATTTATATGCAGAGTGGGATTAGGACCTTATATTGTATAGGCTTCCTGAAACTGAGGGTAATGATAAGAGATTCAAATCTCCAGGCTCTTGCTGTATCTACATGACCTGATATATTCAGAGGTCTTGATAAGGATGATGGATAAATCAGGGAGAAGCTGGTCCCACACCTGCGCTCCTCTGGCTGGAGGGTGTTATTGTGGTGTGTATTGCACCCTTTGCACTCTCCATTGGAGGCAGGAACTGTGGATATCTTGAAAACAAGTGCAATATTTCTCTAATTTCAGTAGTTTATAGACTTTTGAGGAGAGCAGATCACTGCTCTCCAAGAATGAGTAAGTCATGTAACAAAGTCCCTTCACCATTCTGGAAATCCCCAAAGAAAAACCAAAGGCTGCTTTCTTGGTGCTAGTCATGTCAATCTGGTGCTTTAGTGAGGGCCCAGGCACTGCAGAGATGTGCAGATATGGCACAGAATGGGTGAAAACCCTTCTGGCCCTGATTTCAGCTAAAGCTCTTTTGGTGATAACAAGTGTCTGGTAACACACCCAGCACCCCGAGCCCACTGACACGCCGTGTGTCCTGCAGGAAGGGAGAGGTTATTTACAGAAACTCAGTGCCATTCAGGGGCTTTACCCTCCAAAAGCTGAAAATCCCCTGCTGCACAAGCAGCCTTTGGAGGCTGCAGCCCTGCAAGCTCTGCCAAGCCAGTCAAGTGCTGAGCCTGCCCAGGAACTGCCCTGACCTGGCCAGGCTGTTTTTTCCCAGGGTGTCCTTGGCATCTCTAAAGGTCTCCCCTCACTGACCTGGCTGCACTTTGCCTTTCCAGAGCTGTACTTGACATTTATTTGTGTCAGCAAGTTTGGTGTGCCCGCGTTTAAATTTGGTGACATCAGCTGCGTTACTCAGAAGGCAAATTATGGGAAAAAAAATTGTTTTGGAGAGACAGGTCTGGTCTTCACTCTGCCGAGGCATCTTATAACTGTTTTCTACTTTTATTTTTCAAGTTAATTCTTTTATCTGAAACATTTCAGCTCAAGCCAAGAGAGGCTGAAATTAGTG
The DNA here is from genome assembly GCA_013400775.1 of Chaetops frenatus. Lineage (NCBI taxonomy): Eukaryota > Metazoa > Chordata > Aves > Passeriformes > Picathartidae > Chaetops > Chaetops frenatus. The sequence continues at coordinate 30,480 of VZTR01008542.1, forward strand.
GAGCTGCAGGACTGGTGGATGGATGTGCTCACATCACATAATTGGCTTTGCAGGAGTCACGGTGTAAATCAGAGGTAATCCCTCTGCAATCAGTGGGATTAGATGAGCTTAAAAATACTGTCAGGAGGAGGAAAGACAAAGCTACATTTGGGGCTAAGGCCCAAGGAGACCACACTGGTTTCAGTGTGTGCTCTGAGGCTCAGGCAATGCAGATCTTCTTCAAGGAAAGGTGCTGCTAAGGGAGGGGTGTCAGTGGGAAGTGCTAAAGAAGACAGCAATATATCACTTATTTTTGCCTTTTTGACCCCTTTTATCATAGGATGGGCATCCAGAGGGTGCAGCCCTGAGGAAAAGAGCCTGGCTGTTTCCAGGAGCATCATGCAGCTTGTTTTCACTGAGACAAAGGGGCTGTGGAATGGGGCTGTGCAATGTGGCTGTGGAATGGGACTGTGGAATGGGGCTGTGGAATGGGGCTGTGGAATGGGATTGTGGAATGGGATGTGGAATGGGATTGTGAAATGGGGCTGTGGAATGGGATTGTGGAATGGGGCCGTGGAATGGGATGTGGAATAGGGCTGGGGAATGGATCTCAGAGAAGCTGCAACTTCACTGAGCCCCCAGGATTTCCCCCTGAGGTGCGAAATAACTCCCGAGATTCTCTCAGAGCATCAAAACACAGCAGCACCTTGTCCAGCCAGGAGGACGTGAGGACACATGGGCTGCTGCCAGACAGGTCCAAGAGGATGTGACTGTGCTGGGGAAAGTTCTCTCTGCTGGCTGCCTCAGTTTCCCCTCTGCTGAGATGGGTCTGGCAGCAGCACCAGCAAAGGGCACTGAAACCACAAACTGAAAGTGGCTTTGTCAGCATGGAAGGTGCTGCTACCCAGACATGGAAAGCCCCTCGAGTGGGGCTCCTGGGGCTTGTCCTGGTCCCAGCCATCCCTCAGTGACATTCCACTGCCTGGGGGTGGCATCACCTCTGGCTGGGGGCTGAGTGTGGGCAGGCACAGGACCAGGGCAGAACCCTGAATTATTTTACAAAGTAAAGAAGTAAAAGCAGGCAACAAACAGCTTTTGATTCCTCTGTAATCCCTGTGGATTTAAGTGCTTATGGAGTTAGGTGAGGTGATGTCACACATCCCTGTCACCAAGCCAGCCTTAGCAGAATTTGCCTCATTTTACTTCTCAGCAACGGCTCCCTGAAGACCCTATAGCTCATTTTAACTCTCTCCTGCCAGTTCAGTGCCCTGCAAACGGCAGCCAAAGGACTGGCCCAGCCTGGGGATGCTGTGACAGGGGGCAGCTGGGTGACATCCCCTCCTGGGCTCAGTGACAGAGCTCTGGGCTCTGCCCTGGCTGTGCCTGTCACACACACACTGAGTGCCTTTGGCCCTGCCACGCTGCTCTGAAGGGGACTGAACACAGCTGCCAAATTCACCTCCTTCCCAAAAACAGAAATTAAAGAAATATCCCTTCCCCCCCACCCCCCAAATTTAGGAAGAACCTCTTATGAATTCCTCAGTGCACACCTGAGTACTGCAAAACCTGGGGAATTTTAGGTCAAAACTCATCCCATCTCTGCCTGCTTGTCAGTGTAGCAGAGGTCACATAATGGCATGAGCTATTCATATATGTACATATATATGTGTGTAAGTGAGTTTGTGTACATATATATATATGTCTGTA
>VZTR01008542.1:33114-57276 GCA_013400775.1 Chaetops frenatus
CCCTGGCCCAGCCTGAGGCCGTTCCCTCTCCTCCTGTCCCTGTTCCCTGTTCCCAGAGCCCGACCCCCCCTCACTGCCCCTCCTGCCATGGGCAGGGAGTTGTGCAGAGCCACAAGGTCCCCCCTGAGCCTCCGTTTCTCCAGGCTGAGCCCCTTCCCCAGCTCCCTCAGCCTCTCCTGGGGCTCCAGCCCCTTTCCCAGCTCCCTCAGCCGCTGCTCATAGTGTTGGGGTCAGGTTTAGTGTCAGAAGGCCAGCTGTCCCCTGAGACATTGCTGCAAATCTGAAAAGGCATCTTGGATCATTGGCTTGAGCCTGATTTTCTCTACAATAGCAACTTTGTGACTGTCACCTGTATTATATTATTTTCTTGGAGCCAGATTTTTATTTGGGAACATATTTCCCATTGAAAATGAGAGGAGGGTGCTGGATTTCTTTCCCTGATCTGTCCAGTGACAGAGAAAACTACCCATAAATAATATGTGTGTGTTCATTTGTACCTGCAGGGTTTTTTTTTTTTTGTTTTTTCCTTTTGTAAATGAGAAGAGAGTTTGATACCAAATCTTTGCAGCTCAAATAACAAGAAAAGCCATGAGCCCAGGATTGCACAATTCCCAGGGAAATGAGGCTTGGAGAGGCCAGCAAGGAGATGATGAGGGCTGCACCTTTCCATGTCATCAATTTGTCTGTGAGTTCATTTTCCCTCTAAAAAATGGATATAACAATGCCCCTCAGAGCCACACTAATACATGATTTGTTATGTATGAAAGGGGGATGGGTTTCTGCAGTGAAGTGCTTCCACAGAAAGAACATTTCACAAACACTTAGCTCGTGGTGGATTGGATTCCTTCCCCTGCTGCTCAGGTTCTGCACTGGCAGGGGCACGGAGGGTCTGAGGACACTGATCCCATTTTTCACACAAACACTTCATCAGCTGGCATTGCATTGCTCTCAGCCTGTTGTGTGGATCCCTGCAACCCATCCATTGGGCCTGGCAGCTGAGTCAGGGCTGTAACCTCCCATAAATCTGCTTTAGTAGTGCCCAGTGTTGTTTAGCTGACAACAGAGCATCATCTCATTGCAGGTTTAAATGAAACCATTGCATTTTCCTGCTCTAATAAGGCACAATGAATTCAGTGTTGTGGCTGGCCGTGGGCTCCTGCCCAGTGGCTTCTCAGTGAAGTCTCTGCCTGAGTGACCTCAGCTGGACCCAGTATGGAACTGTGGTGTCACAGGATCATGGAATGGTTTGGACTGGGAGGGAACTTAAAGCTCATCCGTGGGCAGGGACACCTCCCATTATCCCAGATTGCTCCAAGTCTTGTCCAAGCCAGCCTTGGACACTTCCAGGGATGGGGCAGTGTCCCCCAGGAGCATCCCTGAGGTGCTGGCACTGGAGCCAGGCTGAGCACCCTGCTCCCAGCTGGGCTGTGCTGGGTTTTCACTCCCTTGCCCATTGCAACAACCCAGGAGCTCTGGTCCTTGGGCACAAACCACACCAAATTTACACCTGGGCTGCCTGNGGACTGGGAGGGAACTTAAAGCTCATCCGTGGGCAGGGACACCTCCCATTATCCCAGATTGCTCCAAGTCTTGTCCAAGCCAGCCTTGGACACTTCCAGGGATGGGGCAGTGTCCCCCAGGAGCATCCCTGAGGTGCTGGCACTGGAGCCAGGCTGAGCACCCTGCTCCCAGCTGGGCTGTGCTGGGTTTTCACTCCCTTGCCCATTGCAACAACCCAGGAGCTCTGGTCCTTGGGCACAAACCACACCAAATTTACACCTGGGCTGCCTGGGAGGCAGAAGGGATCCAAATCTAAACCCATGGCAGCTCCAGGCTCAGCACAGTCCCTTCCTGAATGTTCCTCCTGCTCCTGTCTCCAGCTGGGACCTGGCAGCAGTTGCCACAAGTCCCTGCTTGGTTGCCAGCAGGCAGCAGCTGACAGAGGTCCCTGTGAGGGGCCCTCAGTAAATTACCCACAGGGTATATTAATTAATTAGCCCTCCTGTATGCATTTTAAAAGGGAAATAAAAGGTCCTGTCAATCTGCTCACACTTGAATGCTCTGTTACCCTCCAATAAAGACTGATGGGCACTGAGGGGTGGGCTGGGAGAGCATTTAAATCCACTAAAACCAGCTGATGTGGCGTCTGACTACCAGCTCCCCTTTTGTCCTTCACTAATGGCATCATCTCAGATTTAGCAGCAGAGTTTGGAAATTCAGAGCAAGAGGATGCCTGGGATTGATGTGGACCTAAGGACAAAAATGTTCTGGCTGAGGAAACAGCATCATGGCCATTCCTGGAGAGAGCACATTGCTCCTTCCTGGCACCTGCCAGCTGCTGGTGAGGGCAAAAAACAACTGGCACAGGTTGCTTGAGCTGAAATAAAACCATATATATAAAAGAATATATGTGATTTATACATGGTTGGTATATATACTTTGTATATGGTATATATGTGTGTGTATATATATATATTTAATTATTTTCTTTCATACAAATATAAATGTAAATGTAAATACATAAAAATATAAATATACTTTTGGACCAGTGCCATCTCTCTCCCTGCCCTGGGAATGCCCTTACCCCTTGTGCTTTGCTTTGAAAAGCACTGACCTACAGATAGAACCTCTGTGGCTCCTCCTCTGTGGATCACAAAGCTCCACACATTCAGACCCTGCACATTTTTGAGCCTCTTCAGGTACAAATAAAGCACAAAAAGACTTGAGAAAGACTTAAGAAGACTTTAGGGAATGTTTAGGTTGCTAAAGTGTTTAGGGTGCCCCAGGGAGAGCCTAAGGGGAAAAGAAAATTCCTCCACAGGAATTTTAAAACATAAAAAAAGGTGATGGTCAGGTGAGATATGAAGATGTCAGGAAGGACACGGTGACACACAGGGGTTTCTTTGGGAGCTGTGGGCTATGAAACAAGCCCAGTATGGGAGAGGGATGGATTCAAAAGTTACCCAAAAAGGAGTAAGTGGTGCCCAAATGCTGCAAAATGCAGCTGCAGAAAAGGAGATTGTGGGACTGGGACTCTCCAGACCTTGGACTGCTCTTACTCAGAATCCTGGAATCACAGAATATCCTGAGCAGGAAGGGACCCACCAGGATCATCCAGGGCAGCCCCTGGCCCTGCCCAGACCCCCCAACAATCCCAGCCTGGGCATCCCTGGCTGTCCAAAGGCTCCTGGAGCTGTGGCAGCCTCGGGGCCGTGCCCATTCCCTGGGGAGCCTGGGCAGTGCCCAGCAGCCTCTGGGGGAAGAACCTTTCCCTGCTCTCCAGCCTGAGCCTGGCCTGGCCCAGCTCCAGCCCTTCCCTGGCTGCTGTCCCTGGCCCAGAGCAGAGATGGGAGCTGTCCCTCGGGAGGAGCTGCAGCCCCCGGGGAGCTCTGCCCTCCCTCTGCTCCAGCTGAACAATCCCAGTTTCCTCCAGTCTCTCATTCTGTCCCCACTCTGGGGGAACACGGGGCTTCATTTCCCCCTCTGTGATGGTGGCAGTGGCATCTCCTGCCCTCTGGAACCGGGCATGAACCTGCATTTGCAAGGAGTCCAATATTGGTGCTGAGAGCTGTGTGAGGCACTGTCAGTGGCATGAACAGTGCTCCTGATTTACACCAAGCTAAAGCAGAATCTTGATAAATTGGCTCTGTTAGACAGATTTTCCTATTTCAGGCTCCCTGTGCTCACACTCTGCCTGTTTCAATTCCTTGCTCTGTGCCTTTTGCTGCTGTTCTCCCCTTGCCCCTTCTCTCCCCACCCGTTCCCTTCTCCCTTCTCTCCCCACCAAACACCACATTTCTGTGTGCCCACAAACCAGGAGTTGTTTTGGAATATGTGGAACACATTTTCACCCCTGCCTCGTGAAGATGAGGACTTGACACACATTTGCAAGGGCAAGCACTGAAAATAAGACCTTAAAATCAGAGTTATGTTCACATCTCCTGGCAAAAAGCACTTTTGAACAGACACCTCAGGGCACATTCAGAAATATTTGTTATTTCCTCAGCCACTCACTGGTTCCTGGATGCACTGAGTAATTTGAAAGCTTTTTACTTATTTTCATTTTTTTTCCCCACTACTTTGGCTCTTCAGCAAGAGGAGTCTTTATGGGAAATATTAAGATGTGCACAATTGCCTTATTTGTGACCCTGGGCAATATTTGCATTACAGATGTGACAAACTGCATTTTTTGTTTAGGGGTCTTACCTGTCCTGATGGGTTTTTTGATGCCCTCCATGGCAGGATCAGCTGCCTGAAAGAGAAGAAAGAGAAGAGATGAATTATTCTGGGAAGAAGGAATGTTCATTTCATGTGCAACTGTGGATCTGAACAGTTTCCCTTTTTTTTAAAACATTTCTGACACAGCCAGATTCTCTCAGTAAGAAATTGGTGTGGGTTCTGTTGGGGCTGTTTCAGATGGACAAGTCCTAAAACTCCCACAGTGTGGCTTGCAAAGCTTGGAGAGAGTAGGACAAGAGTGGGACTGGACAACCTGGAGAGCCAGTGTTTATACATGGAAAATATAAATAAAGCTGTAGAGCTGAGGTGTGAGCATGACAGTGGTGTCCTGCCTCACCTCCCCTCCTGCTTCTTGCTGAGATGTAAAACCAAGGGTGAGAATGGCACAGGAAATGGTCCTCGATCAGCACAACATGAGAAATTCCCAGCAACAGCTCCAGGGGTGAAAAGCAGCAGGATTCCTCTGCTGAAACCTTTCTGTCACCCAAACACACAAATTGGAGTCACTGGCAGCTCATGAATGTCCAGCAGGGCCATCAAGGAGTGAAATGCTCTCCCAAGAGCTGAGGAGAGCACTGGGAGTCCCTCACTTTGTGTCACATCCCTTCACCCTCACCCTGGGTGATCCCACAGGGATTTCTGTCTCAGGGAGTGCATTTTGCTCAGGCTGGGCTGAACCAGCTCCTCTTAGCTGGTTACAAATTACCTGGGCTAATTGTGCAGGCTAATCAGGCCAGGTCCAGCTTAGCACATTGGAAGGGATCCAATAGGATCATTAAGTCCTTCTCCCTGCTCCTCACTTACTTAAAATTAAACCATAGAACATAAAACCTCTTCCAGCTGCTCCTTGAGCCCTGCCACACTCAGTGCCCTGAGCTCTTCCCTGGGGAGTCTGGTCAGTGACCCACCAGGATGTCCAGGAAAGAGAAATTTGGGAAGCTCTACCAGCTTTAATAGAACAGCTGGTATCTCCTGGGAGAAATTGGGCACTCCTGTGGTGGGGAACACTTCATCCACAGTGGTGTTACAGAAACACCACATTTCTGTGTGTAAATTGGATAAATAGGTGGAAGGGAAGTGGTTGGACAGGGAGAGAAGCTGTGTTACATCTGTGATAATTAATGTTCTAATCTTCAATGTTCAGGAAGGTTTTTAATTGGATTTTGGCCTCACTTGGCCATGTTTTGAACCATGCTGATGTGTGGAGCTGCATCTGCTCCCAGCAAAGGGCTGTCATCCTTTGGTCTGATGCCAGATGCTGTGCCCTGCAGAGGTGACAGAGCTGCTCCCAGGTGGGTTGGGCAGTGACAGGTTAATGGTTGGACTCACTGATCTTTGGGCTCTTTCCCAATTTAAATGATTCTCTGATTCTCTGAGAATTTGGAGATCTGTAATTTGTTCATTTGCTCTCCCCATGCCTGTGTAGGGCAGGGCAGAGTCACCTGTTGAGCCAGTATTTCCTCCAGTGACCTTCCTGAGCTGTGCAGGAAGGGGCTGGGCAGCAGGAGAACAGGATCCCAGAGATGTAATTTGACCAAAAAAATGATATTTTCAAGCTTTTTGTCCCTAACACAACATCCTCCCTTGGGAACTCCCACGGATCTCATCATATATCACCAGATGAAAAACCGAGCAGGGTTTGGGCTGAAAACACTCCCAGGAATCTCTGCCAGGACCTCCCAGCCCCTTCCTTTTCCCCCTGCCCTGGGCTGTTCACTCACAAGGCACAGGGAAGTGTTGCTGTTCAATGCAACATCTGAACATTCCTGCTCTTTGGGGAGAATTCAGGATATTTTAGGTGACAGAAGAAGGATGCTCTGCCCCCAGTGAGATTGCACTCCATGAAACCAGGCAGCCAGGGAGGTGTTTGCCTTGCTGGTGGCTCAGAGCCTGCTCTGCACTCAGGGCATAAAAACAAAATTAAAACGGACTAAAGGCATTGTGTTCTCACCTGGGAGAGTAAGTTCTCACCCAGCGAGTAAAACCAGCACATAACAAAGCAATTTATTTCAGTGACAATTGAGTAGATACTGAAATAAACCTTTAGGACTTCCTTTGAAATATTACTGGTATTATTTCTTTCTTTTCCAGCAGCAAGAATATTGTGTGTAATGCTGTCTTTAGGAATGCAAAGAAGCACACAGGAGGAGCCCTAACAGATTAAATTCTACAGTGCCAGCTCAGAAAGAATTCAAGACAACGAATTTCACCCTGTCTGGAGTGATCTGGGGGCTGATGATGATGGAGCTCAGTCTTTACTCAGCAAGCAGAATAATTTGAGTTTGCTTTATTAGAGAAAATGATAATCAGGTGCCAGTGAAAGTGATTTATTTCTTCTTTCCCTTAATCATTTTACAAGAATTTTTCTCGAGCTGAGGCAGAATAAAGGCTCATTCTAAATTCCTGTGTCAAAACAGTGAATATTCATTAACCAGACACCTCTGACCACTGGGAGGGTGGGCAGGCCCTGGCACAGGGTGCCCAGAGAAGCTGTGGCTGCCCCTGGAGCCCTGGCAGTGCCCAAGGCCAGGCTGGACAGGGCTTGGAGCAGCCTGGGACAGTGGGAGCTGTCCCTGACATGGCAGGGGGTGGGATGGGATGAGTATTAAAGTCCCTTCCAACCCAAACCATCCTGGGATTCTGTGAGATCTTTATCTACCTCTAGAAAGTCCAAGAAAATTCCCCCAAAGGGCAGTTCCCATAATGGGCCTGGGCTCAGGGGAGCTGGGCCAGGCCTCTCCAAGGGCATCTGCACTTGGCAGCTCTGGGGAGGAGCTCTTTGGTCCTCTGCCCTCAAAGAGGATTCTTCAGTTTCTGAAGAAGCCTCAAGGCCCTCCCGTGTCCCTGCTCAGCCTCAAACCATCCTTTTGCCAGCAGGAATTTCCTCATGGGAAGGGTGCTCGGGCCTTGGCAGGGGCTGCCCAGGGAGGTTTGGAGTGCCCATCCCTGGAGGTGCCCAAGGAATTCCTGGATGTGGCACTCAGGGCTCTGGGATGGGGACAAGGTGGGGACTGGGCACAGATTGGACTCGATGGGCTGGGAGGGCTTTTCCAACCTCTCTGATTCTGGGATTTATTCCATGACCCAGCTCTGGCTGGGTTGGAAGGAAGGTGGGGACATTTCGTCCTGAGGTGCCAAGAGGCAAAGTTGAAGCTGGACATGAAAAGCTGATAATGAGCCTGACAGGAAACAGAGCCCTGGCTGAAAATCAGGTTCTCCTGTGCTGACCAAAGGTATCAGACAACACCTCCAGACAGCAGGTGACTGTCACTGCACAGAACACCCACAGCAAGAGCTGGGCCAGGGCAGTTTTCTCCTCAAATGCCTCAGTGGATTTGCTGTAGTGCTCCAGAGTGACAAATCTACTTTTAGGGGAATTTTCAGTATTTTAATTTTTTAAAAAACAACTTATTTTATTTTTCTTTCTGTCAGGGTTGCCACAAGAGGGGGCCAACAGGCCCCAAATGGGGTACCTGGGGCCAAAATGGGTTTTCAGGGGCCATAAACCCCAAAATTAGTGCAGGGTCATGCTGGGTGCTGTATAAGTGATTCACAATTCTACTGCTAAAGGTTTTTAACAGCCTTGAAGAGCAGATCAGCAGATAGTAAAACCTGCTCTGACCTTTAGTATTTGCCACATGGTTGATAAAAAGGTTTTCCCAGACAATTCAGAGGTTCAATATATAAAGTCTACAAAATCCAGAGCAGTGATGGACTAACCCAGATCATGGACTCTGGACATTCACACAGGATTTGTTAATAGGAGGCCCAGGTGCCTGGTACATCCTCCAGTACAGCACCAGACTTGTGAGGGTCTGAGTGCCTTGAAATGACATTTTCCAGCCCTTCCTGTCCCATTCCCTGGCACTGCCTTCACCTCTGTGTCTCTCTGTACACACAAATCTCTCCAGAGGTGTGTGTATACACATTTATCCAGCACTGGAGGCAGCAGGCAGAAAGGTGGAGGGTTTAACACACTTACAAAGAGTGTTAAGAAGAAAAATGATGGCTCCAGACCACCTTACAGGGACTATTCTCACTCCAAAGGAAAATTGAGTCACCTGTGAAAGATTGGCAATGGCCTGAAGCCAAGTGGTTCTGCAGATAAAAGCTGAAGTAATGAACTGACTTCAGCACTGCAAATAGTTCCAAAAAACCAGAGTTTAGCTCTGAAACTGACCCTTGCCAGGTGTGGCACCAAAGTGCTGTGGCACCTCTCTTGAAAACAAGGCGTAAAGGAAATTCCTCGGGGTGCTGGAAAGTGGGGAGGTGTGATAATGTCTGCTGGAGGTGCTGCAGGATTCACAGAAGCAGCTTTGAATCATAGTTGCCTTTCATGTTGTGTTTCCCTCCTTTGGAGCACCCAGATTGTGGGGGTTGCAAGTGCCTGGTTTCTGCAGAGTTTGATTTTCCTTTTCCAGTCTGTCTTCCTTCAAGTTAATTATGAATTCATCAAAAGGCAGATGGGGGGCAGGGACAGTGTGATCTCATCATCACAATCCTCTTCATGCTGTGGCACCCAAGGGTCCAAGCCCTGCATTGTCCCTGTGACCCTCAACCACCCCTTGGAACAGAGGGGAATAAAAGCTTCTCTCTCAGCTCAGCATAAGGAGGGTGTGGAGCTGCCCCTGAACTCAGGGATCACTCAAACAATCCAGCTAGAAAACACCTGGAGGGAAAACCTGACTGCCCCAAGGAGATGATCACACAAAATGTTGGTCCTTTTGTCACAGTTATAAAGAAAATAATGAAGCCAGCTGGTGATGCTCTGATCCCTAGAGCAGCCCGGGATCCCCAGGGTTCCAAGGATTCCCCAGCCCCTCAGGTCCTGGCAGTGCTGGAGGTGCTCAGACCAACCACAGCTGGGATTCCCAAAAGATTCTGTGCCCTGCCTTTCTCTGGCAGTGCAGCCAAGAGCTGAAGTGGTTTTGGAGCAAGCCTGGAGCTCCCTGTGGGACCCACAGAACCAACACTTGTTCTGGGAATTCAGGACCAACCACAGATGGGGGATGACTGTTCTGCTTCTGAACTCCTTGAGAGCAAAACACAATCTGTGCTTTACTGCCCAATTCTCCTCAGAGTGTGAAATTGCTGCTTGATTTTATTTGTTCCTCACACCCTTCAGCTTCTTATTTCCTCTTTCAGCCAAGCTCGTTTTCAAAGCAGCTGCAATGGCCTCATTACTCTTTTAAGTCAAAACCTTGGCTCTTTCAGTAATCTTGTTCCTCTGGCAACTCCTGTAACTGCTTTATCCTGATGGAGAAGTGATTTAATGCTTACTTCCATAATCAGTACAAATGAAAGCCTCATTATACAGCAAAGCTGTGGCAAGTCTGTAATTACTCAGACTGTTATTTTAAAGATCTCCCCTGATATCCCACTATTTCTCACTTAAAAAGCCCCATGTCTCATGTTAACTGTCCTCAAAAGTTCTCTTCTGGGAGAACACTGATTACAGGTAAATGATTCCTCTCTTGGAGGAGGATCAGTCAAGCCTTCCTGGTTTAATTGCTGGGTAATGTGCATACACCGGCACACAAATTGCACAGGGTAAATTTGGCAAGGGAAAATATTGAGTCCAAGGATCATATTTTGTTTCCCATGGCCAGTTCCTCCAGCAGCCCCACGCTGGAGCTTTCCCTCTATGAACTGCAGTGGAGGTACCTCAGCACTTTGATTTTTGCCATAAGATTTCAAAGCCTATAACACTTCTAACTTTTGATGGCAATGCCCCTACAAGGTCAGAAATTCACTTTTTATTCTCATAACCATCTATCTCTGCTCTGGCTGTCACCGGTTCCCCATCAACTCCAGATCCATGCAAGAGCAATCTTTTACTTTAAGGAGTTAAAAATGCCTGTAGGCAGAGGGAGAAGTTGTTTGTGTGTGACCTTGTGTCACTGATATCCTATCTACAGTTCTGTTTGTGCATTAAAAATGACACCCAAGGCAGGACTGAGGGGACAGGGGGCAGGAGGGAGCTCCTTGTCCCCCACCACTGCTCTGGGTGCTTGAGGACAGCTCTGCCTCAGCCCATCAGCAGGGTGTCACACAGAGCTGTGGCGTGGCCCCTGCTGGAATCCCTCACTGTTTCAGAGAACCAGACCACACCAAACCATCTCAAACAGCGGCTGCTCTCCAAAGAAGCAACAGGAGACACACAGCAAACCAGGCAGGACAGAGGCTGCTTGCACCTTGGGTCAGGAGCTTGCTCTCTCCGTTTACAGAGAGGAACTGCACGCCAAAAATAAATGCTGTCCATGGAGGAGGGTCCTCTTTTCCTGAAGTTCTTTTCTCTGTGTTTCATCCTTCCCCTAATTTGTGTGTGTGCATTTATAACAGAGGTAGGAACGGAGGGAAGGGAAGGAGAAAGGAAAGGGAAGGGAAGGAGAAAGGGAGAGGAGAGGAGAGGAGAGGAGAGGAGGGGAGAGGAGAGGAGAGCAGAGGAGGGGAGAGGAGAGGAGGAAAAGAAAAGAAAAGAAAAGAAAAGAAAAGAAAAGAAAAGAAAAGAAAAGAAAAGAAAAGAAAAGAAAAGAAAAGAAAAGAAAAGAAAAGAAAAGAAAAGAAAAGAAAAATATCTCTTACCGTCCTCTGGACGACCAGGACCATGATGGTGGCCAAGGCAAAGACGAGCAACACACCCAGGGTGGCGATGATGAAATACAAACACACTTTGTTAGTGGCCCCAAGCCTCCTGGAAACAGCGTCTTCATGCACATTCATGGCTGATTCATGCGAGCCCTTCACCTGAGAAAGTGTTTGCCCTTGCGCCTGCCACATTCTTATATAGCTCTCCAGGCTCTGCTCTGTGTCTCCCCTCGGCCGGGCTCAAGTTGCAGCCCATCTCTGCTCCTGGCAGGATTTTCCCCCTTCATCCTGGCTCATGTGATCTGGAAAAAAAACTTCATCACTTGCTGTAGAAAGAGAGAGGGCCCCGGGGGCGTGAGGCAGGAGGCAGCTGTGAGCAGGGGAAGGAGCTTCATCTTCTTGCTCAGGGATTTCTCCGCCGAGGTCCCGCGCTGCAGCCGAGGTTCCTGATGTCACCAGGTGAGCAGGCACCAAGGTCCCCAGCCCCAGGTCCCCCGCCCCGCCGCTGGCTCGGTGAAATGGGGAGATATTGCAACTTCCCTTTCATTTTATGCTCCGTGCAGCTGCAGTTGGGCTCGGGGAGTCGCCCCGGGCTCTGCCTTCCTGTTGAGCGCTGAAATCTCTGCTGAAACCTCCCGACAAGAGAGACCTCCGGAGCTCTGGTGCCCACAGGTGACCTCTGGGCAGCCCCACTGTGCCCTGGAGTGCCCCAAGAGCAGCGTCCCCAGCCAGGGGAGGGAGGGAGGGAGGGAGGGGATGGAGCTGCTCTGCCCTGCGCTGCTGCAGCCCCTCCTCAAGCGCTGGGAGCAGTTTTGGGCACCTCAGCAGGAGAAGGACATCAGACCCTGAGGGTGTGTGCAGGGCAGGGTGGTGAGGAAGGCACAAGGCAGCACCGACGAGGAACATCTGAGGTGTGCTCAGGCTGGAGAAGAGCAGGTTGAGGAGGGGACCTCATGGCCATCCACAGGCTCCTCACAACGGGCAGCAGGGCAGGAGCTGCTGATCCACTCTCTGGTGTGCAGGACAGCACAGGAGGAAAGGGAATGGAGCTGCTGCAGGGGAAATTCAGAGTGGGCATTAGGGACAGGTTCTTCCCTGAGAGGGTGGACTGGAACAGGCTCCCCACAGCGCTGACCCTGTCCAAGGGCAAAGGGACATCTGGAGCATCCTCTTGGTCAGAAGTTGGTGTTGGGCACTCCTGGGAGGAGCAGGGAGTTGAACTCGATCCTTATGGATCCCTTCCAGCTCAAGAGATTCTGTAGTTCTATGGCTACGCTTGTCTGTGGAGGTCTGGAGATATTTGGGTGAGATTTTCATTGAAGAATTTCATAGAAATCTGTCAGAAATACGTTTCTGATGCAGGGAGAAAGGAAGCAGTGACACTGAAGTAGCTGAATGCAGAAGTTGGGATGTGCCCACAGAGGGTGTCTGTAATCCCAGATTCATCTGCAGTCAGGGAATTCCTACCCACTTCTCTCCTGCCCTGGCTTGGGATGATCACCCTGGCTTTGCACAGAACTCAAATGAGATTTGTTTATCTGCAAACATTCCTGCTCTATTGCAGTGTTAAAGGACCCTGCATGTTTTCTGTGGGATGACTCCTGGATTTCTGACAGCCCAACTCCAGAGATACCTGGGTGTTTCTGACAATGTTCCCAGGTGGATGTGTGTCGCTTTTTGAACCACATCCCTACAAGCCAGTCAATTTATTTCACAGGAAAAAAATTCCTCTGTTATTTGTGTCAGCTATTCCCAATTTGATAATCCAAGGACATCAGAGAGGGCAAAGAGGATCTTACCAATGATCCATCCAGTTCAGCACCTTGCCTTCAGCAGAGAGCAATGAGAAATCCATTGGGAAGAAGATCAGAACAGAAAAAACAGGCATTTATTGAGTGCAATTCTCCAGTTTCCTCTGATTTGGGCTTGTAGCCTCCCAGATAAAAGGTAGAATTTTTCAATTTTAATCCAATTGTTCTTTATGCCCCTGATGTTGCAGTGTTGTGGCATTTTCCTCTCAGTAGCAGTATCTTTAATGAAATCACTGGAGCACAGCACTACAAAAGCTTCAACAGATTTGCAAAGCTTTGTTTTGCAGAGCATCCCTTATCACCATGGGAACAGACACAACCTGTTTTAACCAGTGACAATGGGATGAGAAAATGGTCTCACTTGGTCAGACCTGGCAGGTTGGATGAGGTGGATCCTCACCTGTTGGGTCTGTCCAGGTGGATGCAAAACTTCTGGACAGCTCTGAGCAGCAGAGGTTCTTGTTCTGGAAATTAATCTTGATTATAAAGGAAAGATTTACAAAGTCCTGCCAGCAAAAGTTCATTTGATCCCTTAAAGCAGCAAGTCCCACTCTTTGGGAAGCAGCACGTGAAGATCCCCTACCAAAGTAATTTCTCCCCAGCCTTCCTTAACAATGTGACAGCTCTGAAATGCAGGAAAATCCAAATTCCCCAGGTCTTGCAGTGACTCCAGAAGAGGCAGCTCAGCAGCTCCTGCTGATGACTGAGCAGATACATCCTCACTGAGGGAGATGATATTCCAGAGCTGTGATAACTGAAACCTTTATCAAAGACATTAATGCCCATTTTTGGAGAGATGTGTGAGCACCCAGCTGCCCCTGAAATCCAGGGGGATGAAGGGTGCAGGTGCCTTTAGGAGTTCCTGGGTTTATATGAACAGTGCCCATTTCTTGTCAAAGCCATCAGCTGTGTTTACATCCATGTACTTCACTCCCAGAACCTCATCCAAGATCTAAGAGAGAAAATGAGCCATAATTTCTATTTTCTTACCCTGGGTGATTCCTGCCATCATCCTAATTGAGGG
This sequence comes from Chaetops frenatus, assembly GCA_013400775.1. Taxonomy (NCBI): domain Eukaryota; kingdom Metazoa; phylum Chordata; class Aves; order Passeriformes; family Picathartidae; genus Chaetops; species Chaetops frenatus. The sequence continues at coordinate 46,777 of VZTR01008542.1, forward strand.
TGATTGATAACAAGGATGCTGCTGGGCTTATTGTGGAATCAGGGAATCACAGAGGTGTTTGGGGTGGAAGAGACCTTGGGGATCATCTCATTCCACCCTGTGCCATGAGCAGGGACAAATTCCACTATCCCAGGTTGCTCAGAGCTCCATCTAGCCTGGAATGAGATGATTTCCAAGATCCTTTATCTTGGAAAGATAAGATGGAAAGTGAGGTAGCGAAGATATATATATATATATATATAAAAGATAGATAATAATAGATAGATAGATAAGATAGAGTAGATAGAATAGAATAGAAAGATAGATTAGATAGATTAAATAGATATATAAGATAGAATAAATAGATAGAATAGATAGATAGATTAGATAGAATAGATAGATTAGATAGAATAGATAGATTAGATAGATAGATAGATAAATAGATAGATAGATAAGATAGAAAGTGAGAGACCCTGGTTCATACAAGGTTCTGCAGCCCCCTCTGAGCTGCAGCTGACAGCACACACATGAACATGTGAGCACATGTGGAGACCTTTTGATATGGAAATGCAAGATCAGTAAATCGAGGTGGCTGCAGAGCACCCTGAGCACTGAGAGGATGAATCACCTCGTTGTTGGAGCGTTTCCTCCGATGAATCACTGCGGGGTTCTGTTCCTACTCCACGTCTCAGCCCGTGGCCAAGGCTGAAAAAAAGATGTTTGGGTTTGGTTTTTAACTGCATTTATTAGACTCTCTGCCCATCCACGTGGTCCTGAGCAAAGCTGAGGGCTGACTGAAGGAAATGACACTCCAGTGTCTCATTCCCAGCACTGCTGTGAGGACACCTTTGGCTGTCAGCACAAAACACTCTTTGGAGGGAGATGCTGCCTATCTCCCATCTCTCATCCCAGCCTCTTGGAGGGTTTCCAAGAATAGCAACGTTCTTTTCTCATTTTATTTCTCAAGTAAGATCACTGGATAAAAATAGACATCAGACACGAGGGAAATGAGGGGAAAGGGAAAGGTGAAAGCTGCCACTGTGCAGTATTATCTCCTTGGGAAGCTGCAGAGGGTTTATTCGTGCTGTGCCACTGCCCCCCTTGCTCAAAAGAATTCTATCACTCAGATTTGTAAGGCAGTGGAAAATCAGGTGTATTAAACTAGCTGAAAATTGGTTATGGGGTGGGGGGGGAAAAGCCACCTCTTGATGCTGTAGTGGATGTGCATCATCCTTCTCCTTTGGAGTGCAGGTAGAAAGCGGAGGTGTTAGGAGAGATAATAAAATGCAATTATAAAACAATACAAATGGAGCAGTTCTAAAAGTGCAGTAACTTCCACAAATTTGTCAGAGGCAGGGTTTGCTCAGTGGCAATTATTGTCTACCAAATACACCCAGAGTTCTTCCAACGTGGTGCCCTCCAAACTGGGGATCTTGGAAACCTGTGGTGCCTTTCAGCAGCATTGGAGAGAGTCAATCCAAGCAGAAAATTCATTTCTGGGTATTAAACCCCTCTGTGTTCTGGTTAACAACCAGAAGAAAATAATGCATGAATTGCAAAGCTGGAAGAAATGGAATAATTGGTACAGTGAAAAAAAAAAAAAAAAAAAAGAAAAAGGCAGAGTTATTCAGAATGAGACTTTCAGGCACATCTAGAGATTTCAAATCACTGGAATTCCAGTTATTCTCTTATGGAACACCAGAAGGACATTCATTTCCCACAAGGATCTCCTAATTTCTTGAAAACCAGGCTATTTCTCTGTGATTCCAGCAGTATAATAAAAAAATTGAGCCATACAGAAGTATATTCAGACTCTCATGCATACTCTGGGATCTAATTAATACCAAAAAAATAAAAAAGAAGAGGATTGTATCAATTTCAAGTTCATTAAGGGAGAGGAGAAGGAGATTTACACTTGCTGGTGTGAGTGTGGTTCTAAAAGTCTCTGGGTACAGCTGAAAATCTTGGCCTGAGAAAATCTGTGAGGTGGATTTGGGTCAGAAGGAGGAAGTGCAAATATCTGGATCTGGGTAGCAGGAGGAAATAACCAGTGAAGCCCACAGATATGAAGGGAAATATCCCATTTCATGGTGCTGGACATTGGGTGGGGTCTGCAGAGCCCCAGCAGGACACTGTGGCTGTGACATTGGCACAGTGTCACACACAGCCCAGACTGCCACAAAAACCAGCACTGAGCAGGATCTTACCCACAGAAGCTGCAGGAGAACAACAGAATTTATGTCAGAAAGGGCCTTATAGGTCAGATATTTGACATTCTGTTTGGGAAAGGGCACAGAGTTTTCTTCCAAACCCCTGGAAAATGAGAATGCTGCTGAGCCAGGCAAGGAGGCATCAGGTGGGGGCTGAGCTGTGGGGCAGGATCAGGCTGGAGCAGTGTCTGGCACCTGCACGTGGCCCTGGCACCCACCTAAGGGACAGGGTGAGGCTTGTGGGCACCCAGGGGTGCAGATGGGCAGTGGTTTTGGAAGTGGGGACACTGGGAAGGGCAGCTTGGGGGTGTTTGAGACACAGATCTGAGGGTCTGGCTTAGCACAGGCAGGGCTCTGCAATGGTTCAGCTGTAATAATCAGAGTTTTCCCCTGAGTATGAAATATTAATAATTGGCCATGGAAAGAAGTGGAATTATGAAGTAAAGATTGGTCAGTCTGATTTAGGGGAGGAGCTGTTCTTTGTGTTCCCTGTGCAGAAGTGTTGGAAGCTTTTGATAAAAGACAGATGGAAGGTCTGAGGTCAGGTTGAAAATAACAAAACCTTCACAGGGACCACATCATCTCTGGTTAGACTTCACCAGGAGGGCAGCAACTGAATTTACCTGGCAGCACAAGGTACCCAGATTACAAATAGAGACCCCCCAAAAACTGACTTTCAGCATTTGACGGCTCCTAAATCTCCCTCTCTTGTAAAGAGGGTCTGCTCAGCATGACATTCATACACTGAACCCTACTGGGCAATAATAGGAGAAGCTCTGAAAAATCGAAGTTTCACTAGCTTGAGATGCATTCTGTACATCAAGGGAAGTGAAGAAATGTGGGGTGAAAGCCTGTTTATAATTCTGGCAGGTTGAAAGGCTTTGTTAGTTCACCTTTCTCAAAATAAGAGAGCTCCATCACTCTTCTTCTCAGGCAAGAAACTGTGAACTTGTTTATTTTCTCCATCCCTATAGGGCAAATAAGGAAAGATCTTGCAAAATTCCCACTGTAGAGTGCCTTAGGTGCCAGGGCTACCTTCTGTCACTGGGTCTGGGATGGATTTATCCCCACAGCAGCTGCTGAGGTGGGTCAGTGTTGGTTTTCCTCCTCTTCCACTCTGTTAAAGACAGAAATGAAGCCTCAGAAGGTGAAAGTGCCTCTGTTTAACCTCGGAGATTAAACACAGCTGTACTCCCCAGCCTGTGGACATTCTTTAGGGGTTTGTGCCCCTAAAGGCTCCTTGAACCAGTCCCCAAGACTCTGCAAAGTTGATGCAGTGACTCAGGAGCATGAGCACACAGAGAAAAGCTGCAGCAAAGGGTGGAGTGCTCTCAAAATCCCCCCAAAAATCGATATCACCTAAAAAGGCAATATCACCTAACTCCTCAGGGGAACAGGAGCTTTCTCTCCAGATGTGAAACTGGTAAAATTCTTCAGAATGATGTTCCAAAAAGGCCTTCAAGGATGGAAGCCTTGGAGCTTTTTTAGTCATGGTGATTGGAACAAGTGCAGCTTAGAGCTGCTGGGACACCTTCAGGCTGTAGCTGCTCTCTTGGTCTTCCATCACCACTGTTAAAGACAAAAATCACCAGAAAAAGCAAAAGAAAAGCTGGAAGTTCCCTCCTGGGAGCAGGGCAGCACTTGGCTGTGCCCCATCTCCAAACAGAGCTGTGGAGATCCCAGCCCTCACCAATTAACGACCCTGCTAATTGGGGTGTGCCAATGCACAGCTCTGGATGAGCACTGCTCCACAGGGCTTTTTCACACTTGCTGGGCTTCTCACAGGCTCTGCTCTTTGACAAGGGGCAAGATTCTCAAAAATATGTAGGATTAAATAATTCTGCGCTCCCCAGGCCGATTCTGAAGGTGGCACCTCTGTAAATACTGTGCTTTCTTAGTAAGTGATTCATCCTGCCTTATCTGGCAGATCAGTTTGGTAATGTTTGTAATTACCAATACCAGGGCTGATGGTAGAAACAGCCCAGACAAGTTGTTTGGTCTGGGTATCTCTGACATAGCTAAAGGCAGGGAAAATGTCTGAGGGCATTTGGGAACAGGAGCTCATTTGGGAGCAGGAGCCTCATTAGCAGGAGGAGGGTGGGAGGTTAATTGTGGTGATTCTTGTGAAAAATCATCCCCCAACTTTTGACATCACCCTTTTGAGGGTGGCAGTTATCAAATAAGCATAATGCACCCTGCCTGGGGATGAAATTAGGGAAGGCCATGATGGAACAGGGATGATCCAGGGATTGGGAGCCACCACAGTCAGGTACATCCAGGGAGGAGCAGTGACAGTGGGATAAGGGAATTGGGGCATCCCTGTGTCACACAAGAGCCATGATTGCCAGGGCATCAGCACTGCCTGTTCATTGGCATAAGCCACAAAATGTATAAATCACAGGAGAATGGAAAAGGAAAATCAAAATATTCAGCCTTGAGTGACAGTCTTTGTTTGTTCCTACAGAGGTAATTGTCAGGTAAAATCCTGCAGGTAAAATCCTGCATCCGGCAGCACTTTCTCTGTAACAGTTATCCTGAAAGTATCCAAGGCCTTTTCAGAGCTGTATTTCTTACCCACAAGAAGGACACATCCACTCTGGATCCTGTTTGGTTTGCCCTCTGTGGAATTAAATTTGGCATTTCTTCCTTTGATTCCAGTCAGGGCATACAAAATCTCAGGGCATACAAAATATCAAATTCCCATTGATAGGAAGGGATCTTCTACTCCAGCTCCTCTTGAATGAATGCGACCTCGGAATCTTTGCAATGTCACTCTCAATTTTTGCAGGCTGACAAATTTAATCTTGCCCATTCTTAAATTCTGCCTCCCTCATTTTCCTTTCTTTGATGCCTTTGTGCAAATATCTTGGGGCTTCTTGGGCACACCCCACACAGCAGGCTTTGCTGGTGGAAAAGCAGGATTTTCCCCAATCCAGAGGAGTTGGGCAGTGAGATGCCTGAAGGATGGGTCCAAGAGAACCCATCAGCACGAGCCACTGTAACAAATAGTAAGTGTTTTTCTGGCTATTTTGCTTTTCCAAACTTTCTCCCTAGATTTCCCACACCAGAGGCCTGCCAGCCTGCAGAGATCACAGAATGGTTTGGGTTGGAAGGGATCTCAAAAATCACCCAGTCCCAAAACCTGCCGTGGGCAGGGACGTCTCCCACTGTCCCAGGTTGCTCCAAGCCCCAATATCCAACCTGGTCTTGGACACTTCCGGGGATCCAGGGAAGGATTTATTCCCAAAATCCCATCTATCCCTGCCCTCCTTTAGCTTAAGGCTATTCTCCCTTGTCTTATCATGACCTATCCTCATGAAAGTCCTGCTCCAACCTTCTCATGAGCCCCCTCAAGCACTGGAAGCTGCTTCAAGATCTCCCCAGAGCCTTCTCTTCTCCCAGAGGAGGGGATGCCACAAGAAGAAGCTCAGCCACACCTTCAGAGGTGCCAGCAAGCAGCATTTGGGGACCTGTGTGTTCTCAGAGCTGGCTGACAATTCCCAGGGAGCTGAAGCCCTGTGGGGTCCAGGAGCTGTGGTTTGGTGAGTCAGCAGCAAACACCTCCCAGAGCAACTCAAGGTGATGCTGAGCTCAGTGAGCAAACCTGAGCTGTGGTTTCATGCAAAGCCTTTTTTCCTTCTTTTAGTCTGTGTGGGTTCATGCCCCCTAAATTTTGCTCTCAGTTTCAGGTGTGAATGAATTCAATAGCTTTAGGTCATATTCAGCTAAGAGAAACTCCCCAGTTTGGACTGGTTTCAGTACAAACCTAAGCAAAACCACAGAATTGCTCATGGTTTCCAGACCAAACCATACAGTTCACCTTGTTTTTTGGGGGTTTCATTATGAAAATCTCATGGAGTCTGAAATAGAATAGACACAAAGCTTTGAATTGTGACCTGTCCTCTTCTGCCTGCTGGGAATGTAGTGGTTGGCAGTGGAAATCTTGGCAGCAAAGAGAGATTTCTGTGCTCCCCAGCTGGTTTTAAGTGAAATAGGTTGATTTATTTGCCCTCCTTGGCTTCTGAGCTTTGGGCCCTTGCTTTGATCTTCTTAGTATGGTTTCAATCCATGCCAGGAAGACAAAATTAATGGATTCTTTGTCATGGTGGGAAATCAGTGCAGGTATGGCATAGCCAAGCCCTGCATCTTCTATATCTCAGGGCTTAAAGAGATTTAGAAGATGCTGAGACTCTGGTATTGTTCTCTCTTACTGATTAACAGGGGTTTCTTCCAGTAGAGATTAAAACTTGGATCATTTCTAAGGCAGGGAATTCATCAAGCACTTGGTAACTCAGGGCATCACACTCATGTGAGGGTGGGGCACATGGAAGACAACTTCAGCCTTGAGTTTGTGACAATCTAATCATAGAGAAATTAACACATGAATGAGAAGAAGGTTGGGCAATATTAGAGAAAATGTGTAGAAAATTTGTCTTGAAATATAACTGATTTTTAGTGACACACAAGCAGAGGTGTGTATTTTTCCTGGGTACACTTCCAAAGGCTGTGTCTCCCCTACTGAGCCAATTCTGTCACCCAGGATACATCAGTAGAAATCCACTTTGCTGAATTCCTTAGAAATTCCCTTATTGAGCACAACTGAACCAGGAAACACAACTGGACTGGAAGATTTCATTTTAGAAGACAGCCAGGTTTCAGCTCAAAGACTTCCAGTCAGGGTGGAGCTGCCACATCTTCCAAGGAGCCACGACAATGTTTAACTAACTCCAGCCTCATGGATTTGCTTCTCCTTCCTGTTGGATTGACAGAGCCAGAGAGAAAAGAGGAAAACCTTGTGGATTATTTCCCCTCAGCTGTCACGAACTCTCATTTTCACTGGTCAAAAAAAAAAATTTTAATTTAAATGGATCCAGGTTCAGATTTCCTTCTTTTCCCTGTTGGAATAAATAAATAAATAAATAAACCAAACTGCTCAGATTTCCCTCAGTAAAGGTGTTTTCTAGACCCCAAATCATTTGTTCACTCCTGCTCCTGTTGAGCAAGGATAATCTGTACCCAATTTCCCCTGCTCAACAGAGAGCGTGACTTCTCAAAACACACAGGATGGGAAAATGCAGCTTCAAACAGTGTTTTGAATGAATGAAATAAAAACACAGCAAACCAATGAAAGTTTGAGGCACCCACTCAAAGGCAAAAAATACCCCCTTTCTCTGTGGCCACGGCTAAATGTAACGAGGCAGTTTCAGGATGTGTCTTGATACGCTGCTTTTTGGTTGGTTTGGTTGGGTTTTAACTATTTTCTAGAGGAGGTTGGTAAAATCCAGACTGGAAGGAAATCTGGTTTCACATCTGGTGTCTGCCCAGGGCTGTGTCACCACCGTGTCCCACCCTGGTGGCTCTGGGAGAAAGGAGCATGGCATGACCTGGGAAGGTGTCAGCCTCCCTGGGAACTGGAGCATCATTTTACAGGAGATACTCAGGGCTTTGCCTCGAGTTTCTCAGGCCAGAAGCCCAAGGGAAAAGGGTGGGAGAGGAGCAGTGACCACTCAGCAAGGAAAGCCACCAAAATGTGCTCTGCACTTCTCTGCTGCTCCATGAACACCTTGGGAAAGGAGATGTTTGGACCCAGCTCTGAGCAGAAGCACCTGATAATGATAAAATCTATTTTCACCCCACAGCTCAAATCTTGTTAGAAGGAAAAAAATCTTGATTTTTACAATTTTACAGACAGAAAATCTCAGGCAGTGGGTGGAGAAGGGAAAAATGGAGCAAAGACTCCCCAAAAGCTTTGCCAGATGAATTGGGCAAGTGAGGTCCATGGAGATGAGGTGGGGTTCTTCCCTGAATTCCAGCAGGATCATTGGCCAGAGAAAAGCTCCAGGAGCACTTGTGACAGCTGTCCTTGTTGTCCCAGCTGAGCCTGAGCTGGGCAAGGCCAGGAATGAGGGAGGGATGTGGTGAAGATCGTGAGGAGGTGGTGGTGTAGGTTGTGAGAGAACACGAAGCAGCTTCGACACGAGCAGAGGAAACTCCACGTTTGGAATTTCAAAAAGTTGACTTGACATTTCTGCCGTAGCAGATAAACATCTCAGTCTATTTCATGGCTGGGAATTATCTTTTTCTGTTTATAAATAGAAAACAACACAATAAGTTGCCTCCTGTTATTTCCTCCGGGGCTTTTTGGGGGATGGATATTTGTGGGTGGTAAACAGCCCACAGAGAAGTCGTTGTTATTAATAATCAATATGAAGCAGGGGAGGGCAGGGGTGAGGAGGCTGAGATGAGCCAGGTTTGGGCTCACCACAAACCAAATGTAGGTGAGGGAGGGACAGCACAGCCACACTGCTGCTCTAGGGCTGGGATTATTGCTGCTTTGTGATATTATTTATATCCCTACCAGCATTCTCCTTGCCAAAAGACAAATTAGGCAGACACACAAAGAGCTGAAAGCCTGAAAACTAGAAATGAGACATAAAGGCCTGGACGAGCAGCTGGCCAGGGTGAGCAGAGCACTTGAGGAAGTGTTGGAGCCTCGGCAAAGCCTTGCTGGTGCCGTGGTGACAGGCAGCAGTGGAAAGCTGTGGTCTGGGGTGCTGCACAAACACAGCCCGAGGCAGTCTGGGGAGGGCAGCCTGATCAGGCACTGCACAGGCTGAGGAGGGCGAGGAGGAGAAGCACAGCACATTTCTCAGCGTTTTGAGGCTCTGTCTCACAGTCTGGCTTGCAGGGACTGCCCCTGTGCTCCTGGAGCATCCCTGGGGTGGGGCAGCAAAGCCTGCAGTGCTGGTCCTGCAGGGGATGGATCTGCCTTCGGGGAGAGGGAAAGAGGAAACCTCTGGGTTTGTGGCTCTGAGGCAGCCGAGGCGTTGCCCAGGGGGGCTGTGGCCATGGGGGGCAGTGCCAGCTGCATCAGCAATCCCAGGGTATCCTAAACCCTGTGGGTGCCATGGCATGTTTGGGATGGACTGGGGATACACCTGGCCAGGGAGGCTTCAGGGTGACCATCAGGGCAACCTCAACCATCGGGTCCAAAACCAGCTGGAGCTTCTCAAAGTGCCCAGAGAAGCTGTGGCTGCCCCTGGAGCCCTGGCAGTGCCCAAGGCCAGGTTGGACACTGGGGCTGGGAGCAGCCTGGGACAGTGGGAGGTGTCCCTGCCCATGGTTGGGGTGGGATGGGATGAGCTTTAAGGTCCCTTCCAACCCAAACCCTTCTGGGATTCTATGAAATATTGCAGTGGATTCCCTTCCTCTCAGAAATTCCGTATCACTAAAAGCAAAACCGGATTTTGGAAAGATGATCATTCTGATAAAACTCTTCAGAAATTAAAAAAAACCAACCTCCTTTATATTTTAAGAAGCTTGAAAGACACAAGTTCAGCATTTGGGGAATACAATGATTTCATTTTTCTATTAAAATGACGTTTTGTTTTGGAACTCTCCACTTGTTATTAATTTATTTATTCAATGTATTTATTCAGCTTGAAACTATGGGGAAAATTAAGCCTTTTGATCTATGTTTGCTACATTTTAGTGGTGGAGAAAGGGACTTTTTCTTTGTGATACATTTCTAGGATTTTTTTTTTTTTTTTTTTTTTGTAAATAGAATTAATTCTTAAGCTGCCTCATTACAAACCAAACATAACAGCTAATTAACTTCCGATGAAATATTTGCATCACTGGTGGTTTTCCAGTGATAGCAAACTCTGTCAGCACTTCTATTCAGCAGTTCAGGAAGCCTTCCCTTATGGCCAATATAATGGATTGTGTAATACTTTGGAAAAGGATGAGGTTTGTGTTGTCTCCTGAAGAAACAAAGAATTCCTCAGTGCAGCAAGGACAGGATGATGATGCCCAAGAGGGGACAGGGACTTGCAGGCAGGAAAAATAGGTGATTATAGGAAGAGGTGGAGAAGAAAAAAAGAGTCATAAGGATAAGTGGGGGATTAGGTGGCTGAAAGATTAAACTTGTGGGACTTAAGGGAATGGGAAAGATGATTGCCATGAAGATTTCATGGAACCTGGGCACAAGAAAAGGTGCCCATCCTTGCAGGGCACTGTCACAGGGGTTGGAGCCAGGGAGGGCTCAGGCAGCTCCAGCAGAACAGCAAACAAACACTGGGGACTACACTGAATTTCTTTAGGAAATTCTATGGGGCACCATTTTTCTGATTAAAGCCACCAGCTGGATCAGGGATTCTCCACTCCAAGAGGAATTTTCTACAGGCAGCCTTTGAGACTTTTATGTCTCTGTTTTTATAACCTCAAAATCTAAATTAATTCTTGGCTGGGCTCCAGCTGAGTGAGGGAAGAGAAGGTTTGGGAAGGGAAGGGAAGGGAAGGTTTGGGAAGG
>VZTR01008542.1:64646-101971 GCA_013400775.1 Chaetops frenatus
GTAAGTAGAAAAAAGGTCTCAGAATTTTCCACTGCAAGGAAACTGAAAAACAACTTCTGGCTTAAACTGTAATGTACTAACTTTTAGTGATTGGAGAATACTAACATGAATATGGTGATTATAGTAGTTGTGATAGGCTACAGATAAAAGTTAAGGTATAGATTGGTTCTACTGTGTTAAGATGCTCAGCAAGGAAAAGTATATAATGTATTGTAACCAAAAGCAAAGGGTCTCCAGGCCTGCCTGCAGCTGGAGCTGACAGCTGTAGGCACAGGCTCTGTCACCCACGACCCTGGACTGCTGTAACATCTTGGACTGAATAAACTGCATTTTGAAGAGCCGTCTGGAGTCCCACATCTCTCATTCAGGCTCTTACACCTGTGCCCTGTGCTCTGGGATGGCCCTGCTGGAGCAGAGAGGTGGCACCAGGTGACCCCACTGTGGTCCCTTCCAGCCTGAGCCACCCTGGGATTCCGTGGCTCTGTGATTCTGTGAACTGACACAAAGCAAGATTCTCAGTTGGGGTTTTCAAATCTCCTCATGGTCATTTAACAGGGTGATCTTTGTGCAGGAATTCCAAGTGCAGAACAGCCCCCAGAAATCTTCTGTACCTCCTGTACCTGGGCAGTCTGACCACCTTGGAGGGAGCAAAACCCTGGGAAAGGTCCTGCCTTTGCAGCCGAGCACCAGCCTTAAAATAAAAACCAGAGCAGCTGAAGTTTTCCTGGCCAGCAACAAACGCAAAACTCAGAGCTTTTTTTGCTACAGAAACATTGAAGTCTCCCCATGTGTTGTCACTTTGCAGTTGGAATAAAACCCCCTTGCCAGCCTTGCTGCTATTTCTCCTGCAGATCCATGGTCTAGCAAGGTGTGCTCCCAGTTACCCCCTCTCCTGTGAGCCCCTCTGCTCAGACAGCTCAGTGTGCCCACAATTTGCTTTCCTGCTCTGTCCCAACTCCAGACAGCCCAGCCCTGGCAGCTGCCTCTGCTTTTGATACCTTTGGGATGGAGCTGAGGGAAAATCCTCATTTTTGCTGCAGATGAAAAGTCACTCTTTTCCTGCCCCAGAGGTGCTCTGTGTCCCCAGTTTTGCTGCACTGCAGCATTCCCTGGGTACCCACAGCTACCCTGATCAGGTGGTGATTATTCAGTGTTCAGCTCAGAGAAAGAAAATAGATTTTTTTCCAGCAGACTGGATGTCAGAAAACCTCCCAAATCAATGTTTTGTTGAGGTGGGAAATTTGTTGAGAAGTGCCAAACTGTAGCTAGGAAAGAAGCTCTGAGAGCACAGATTGGTGAAAATTTTCTGTGGGAGATGCAGAACTTTCCAGGTAGGAGCACTAAAGCTGGGAGAACACAGTTACTGTTCCTTTATTTCAGTTTTGTTCACCAGCTGCTCAGGCCTGAGGCACACAACACAAGCTCTGATCAGGGCTCAATCCCACCCAGAACACAGACACTCCTTGGTTCTCCCCTTCTTTTCCTCTCACGTCCTTTGAAGCACAGACATCAGTGGTTCCACAGGAATCAGAGAACTCCTGCTCATAATCACACCTTAAACAAGAAAAACCTTTGTGCTTTTGTCACACACTAAAATGGAGTGGAAGAGGGGGGATCCATCCCAATATTTGGGAGTGCTGGATATCCCTGCTTGCCTCAGTGTGGGGCTGAGCAGCCCCAGGCAGTGCTGTCAGCTCTGAGATCAGCACCTGCTGCCACCTGAAACCCCCGTGGTTTCCTCTCACTTTCTAAGCTGCAGTGGCATTTCTGCTGAGCTGGCAGCACCTGAGTCTCTGATGCTCCCAGACTGCAAATCATGATATTTTTATAATTCTTATTTATATATACATATTTATTTTTATATTTATCTGTGGTTGGTTGTGGGGAAACACGGACATGGGTAGTTTTACATGTGTATACACACCTCTGCATCCTTATATCCTTTGGAGTTCTACACTAAAGAATTGCAGGATTACAAATATATAAAAAATATAAAAGCTAAAATCCTAAGGCATCAGTGATGCTGAGCAGGGGGGTCTGGCCTTAGGATTTTAGCTTTTATATTTATGAAATATTTTTCATATATTTGTAGTCCTGCAATTTTTTAGCGTGTAACTCTAAACTCCATACACAGTGATAGCTGCTGCTTTCCCATTTTGGCCAGACACAATTCCTCTCCAGGCCTGGCAATCAAGGACACCTCACTGCCTCAGGCCCCGAGAAATGTGAACAAAGAAGAGTTGGGGGGGAGCAAACTTGGGGTAAATGACTTCATTACCTGAAGCTGTAATTGGAAGATTAATCCCCAATATGCAAACGGACCAAACTTATAAAAGAGTGAAAACCCGTGACCCGTGGTCCATTTTGGGTCCATTTATCTGCCCTTCAATAAATATAACTGCTTTTTATTGCCTTAATTTTGTCTGGTCTCTGTTTTTAGGTGGTCCCAAAATGGCATCATCACACCCAAGAGCTGCTTTTCCCTCCAAGGCCAAGTGAGATGAGAAGGATTTGGCTTGAGGGAGATGGTTTGGGCTTAGAATTGCTCAGGGACACTGAAATTTTGGTGCTTGAGAGGGTTTTCCCCATTTCAATAAGAAGATTCAAGGCAGTAGCTGGAGCTGTGAGTGCTTGGAAAGCCAAGAGCAGAATCCAGGAATCCAGGAATATCTAGGGTTGGGATATACTCTCATAAAGGGCTCCAGGGGAGACTCCTCAGGGCTGATGTGAGACTGCCCAAACACAGAGCTGTCATCTGCATGTACTTTTTATTATAAAATAATTGCAATTAATTTGGCTGCTGTGCAAATGCTGAGGTGTGTAAGGGTAATTTCCAGGTAGTCTGGTTATTATAGAGCAGAGGATGCACATAGATTACACTGAAAAAATAAAAGTTATCATCTCAGGGGTCCAATTTAATTTTTACTATTTTCTGGGGAAAAGTCAAATGGTTCAGGATATAATGCAAGTCAGAATATGATTTTTTTTTAGATTTTTGTTTCCAATTTCTCTCAGCCATTTATACTTCTTTGGTTGGTCATAACAGAGTTGAAACATTCAAAATTGTCCTTTAAAACCTTTCTGTAGGGGAGACTTGGTGGGTTTTATTTCTGAGTACATTCCTTGCAAGCAGCATCCTATTTGCATGAAAGCCTAGAGTATCTTGTTAATAAAAAAGTCCCAGCTCTTCCTAAAGCTGTGACTTTTGCAATTGGTGTGATGACAAAGTGGAAATTGTCTGTCAGAATAAATCTGAATGGTTGTGCTCTCTAGTGACATAGCCAGGCATTTTTTCTTTCACTTGGACAAAACCCAGCCTTTTTCACATTATTTCTCCTCTCACTTTCACAGAATCACAGAAATAAAAGGACAAGGCAAGAAGTAAAGTAAAAGTAAAGAGGCAGAGGAAGGGCGGGGAGGAAATGAGCACTTTGAGTCCCGAAAGTAGTTTCAGTTTAAGCAGGGGAGCAATTTTCAGGTTAGATGATGTTTTTAACCCTCTCTCTGACTCTAAAACAGGGGGATGCCTCTGGCAGAGGGAGCCACAAAAGTGGGAGTGGAAGGGATTATCTGCACTAAAACCACCGTGTGTTGGTTCCCCCCCGCCAGTTTCTCTATCTGTGTTGGTTTCTTTCTCTCTTTCCTCTTTGCGGCACAGAATTTACAGTAAAAACACAGGAAGCTGAATGATTTCCTCTGAGGAAAGTACCTGGGGGAGAGGTGAGGGAGCAGAGTCATCAGCAGCAGCCCCTTTGAGCCCATCCCTGCCTGTACAGTGATGGCTTCAGGCAGGTGCTGCCTTGGGACGAGGCACCTTTGAGGTGATTTTTTGCCAGGCTGGTGCAGGAGGATTGGATTTTTCCCTGTGGCAATCGCAGGAAAGGGAGTCCTGAATTTGTGAGTAACAGCAGTGGCTGGTGATTTGGGAATTACAGCAGGTATTATCAGTGACTCTGCACCTTGTACACCAAAAACCTTTTAACCCCGGTCGCTCTGCCCACGGTGGCTGTGGAGGCCCCTCTGTGCATCCAGGGAATGTGAGGCTGCCAGGGTGGCCCTGGGCAGGCACAAAGAGGACATTTAGGGAGGGACAGGCACATTTTTAGCTTCCATTCCAAACCTGTCCCTTCCCCACAGGCTGCCAAGGAGCCAAACAGCAGCACTAAGGAAGGAGACCTGGACACCCCCATTGTGAGACCCCTTGGAAAAGCTCAGCCCAGACTTTTGCAGTTTCAGAGGTCTTGAAAGGAGACTTTTGCCCTAAAAAAACCCCAAACCTTATCCTCAGTGTCAGCTGAAAGGGCACAAGTGAGTAACCTTGCAGATACCATCTCAGAGAGACCGTGAGCTCCCCACACTTCACAAGTGACTAAAGCTGCAGTGGATTTTTCAGCTGAGTGGGCCTAAATGTAGGAGTGGAAGGGATACAGAGATGGTCTAGCAGGGTACAGCACCAACTTCTTTATTTTTGCAATAACTCCCCCTGTCCAATAACTCCTACCCCCTCCAGGAAATTTTCCTCTAGCTTGCAGAGCTGTTGAAATGCCTGTGTGTGGTTACATTTTCCTGCTCCGGCCTCCACTCGGGATCTCATTTCCACTGCAGAATGCAACAGGCCTGATTCATTTTGCAGCAGGAACATGATTGATGCAAGCCCGGATGGAGACTCATTCTCAGCCCTGTGGAAATTCCTCACCGAGGCTGCAAGTCAAGTGAAAACCTCACTGCACAATCATCAGGTTGTGTTTCTACTCCTAAACCTTTTGGGATGGAGCCAGGAACAGCTTGTGAGCAGGCGAGGGTGACCCAGAAAACCAGTGCAGTTCTTACATCATCTTTTATTCTGGTTTTGTCTTTTGGTTTTTTGCNGTGTCTTTCCCTCTCACCTACACCAACTCTTTCACCTTTAGATTGAAGGCCTGATTAAAATGTGTGTTTTTACAGGGCCCTCCAAGAATGAAGATCATCTGTGCAGCTCTGGCTGAGCTTTGCTCGCAGTCTCCTGCTGACAAACCACACCTTGTTTATCAGGACCAACATATGTTGTACACACACAGAGCTGCTGGAGCCCTGCAGACTGAGATTTCTGTGCCTGCTGGGGAAATCATTGAGGAAAAGGCAGAGGAACAAAGGCTGGAGCAGACGTTTTTCAAAGAAAATGCTAAGGCAGTGCTGAACAGGGGCTCCAAAGCTGCTGGGGGCTTCATGTCCCCTTTTGTATTTTCATTTTACATTATTTTTTCCCACTTCCCATTAAATAAATTTCATCATTTTGTCAATTCTCTGTGTTTGTAACACTGTGAATGTCATCTCCCACATCACCCTGGAGTGCTCTAATCACTCACTCAGGGTGGCTGCACACTCCTGCCCCGAGACAGAAACAACCACATCAGTCAGCAGACCAAGTCTCACAAAAAAACCAGGGGATTTAATGAGTTAAAAGCTGCCATCAGCTTTTGCCTCACTCCCCCAAATTATCCATCCAGCTGACTTTTGCCCACCTGGCTTGGAGCTTTCACCTCACCGAACCTTAACGAAGAAATCCAAGCTTGAGGTTTTGCTCAGACTGTAGTTAAGGTTAGGACAGTGACATTAGAAAAGCAGTTTTCCACCCTTTTGTCTCAAAAATACCTTATGGGTACAGTCCTAACCCCATAAATCCCTCTCATGCCCCCCAAATATCTCCTTCAGTGCCTTTGGGACCTGAAATCTGACTGAGGAAATATTTTTTGAAGCCCTTCCTCTCCTGCCCCCTTGAGGCTCCCAAACTGCTTTAAGGAGCAACACCAGCACTGAGGCCTGGCAGGTTCATGAACAGATTTCAAATCTGAGCATGTTTTTAAACTCTTCTCACAAGTTACAAACAGGAAAAGGGGAAAAGCCAGTGAATTTCCCTTCCAGGAGCCCGTGGTGCAGCTGCTGGTACCAAATCAAGCTTGTGTCAGCTCTGAAGGGTGTTTTGGCAGGTCTGACTCCAAGGATTTGCCAGCTTCCCTCTCACAGTGGGGATGACAGAGAATACCAAGCAGGGCATCTGTCAGTGAGTAATTACAGGAAATATCATCTTCCTTTTGTGCAGGGTGTTTGAGTCTTGTCTGGGGCGAGGCACAAACCTGAGCCTGTCTGCAGTAGCTCTGTGGAGCTGCCAAGGTAAATGTAAGTGACACCAGAGGCAGAGCCAGGCAGCTCTGGGATGTTACTAGAAATGAGGGAATCATTCCATAAATGTCACTTCTTCCCCTGACTGTCTGCAAACAGTCTGCAAGAGCTTTCCCGTGCCCAGAAACACGGATTCACTGCCATTTCCTAATAGCTTGGAAAGCATCTGCAGAGTGGAGCATGTTTCCTCATTACTGGATTTGTTCTCATTTATGCTGCCTATCATTTACTGTGATAAATACCAAGGAAGGGTGATTAATTACAGAGAGTTAAATTAATATATTGCTGCCAGTGTTCTGGAGGGCCAAAGGAGATTTGTGCTTCCCATGCCACACAATGTTCAGGAGTGTAACTTCAGCCAGGAGGCAAGAAACATTTGCAAAACGTTTGCAAAATGCAACCTTGAAGTAGGGCAGAGAGACTGGATTAAAACAAGAGATCTTTTATTGTCTTGAACTGCAGAGTGTGATACAGAGGAACTACATGGATTTTCATTCATATAAAAAAAAAAGAGCCCTTTATTTACACAAGTGATCAAAGCTGCCCATGGTACCTAACAACTTGGGATTTTATTTTGCTTTGTTAGTTATTCCCACCTAAATGGATAGAGCATTGGTCAGTAACACTTAGAAAAAACATGGAGGAAGCTTTTGGGCAGGAAGAAAAAAAAGAGTTATGTCCTAAAAGAACTCAAATCCTCACAGGCATTTCACTGTAACAAACCCACTGGAATAATTACAACCAGTCACTGACAAAAGGAACAGTTTTCAGTCGGGGCTCAGCAGCCTAATTATTCTCAGCCTGTCTTTATTTCCCCACCTAAGTAAATATATCCTGGACATGCACAAACTCCACATGGATGAAAAAAAAAAAGTAGAAATTTATTTAAAAGTAATTGTGCTTTTATTTATAAAAAAAATTTACAATCAGACACTGTCCTGCTGTGTTTCCAAAAGCATGGTTCTTTTAAAAATGACAAAATGTAGCTTATTATTATTATTATTATCATTATTATTATTATTATTATTACTTTGTCTTTATATTAATAATATTAATCTTATGCTTAAGTTTAAAACCATACTGCTTTCCCTTCCCATTCCCTCCTTCTCTGTGGTACTTGATATATATATATAAAAAAAGGCATTCAAACCACCAATTCTTTTCACTTATAGCTAATAATAATAATAATGATAATTAATCTTACACATTTCTGTGTGTAAAATATGGCCGGTTCTAAAACAAACTACCAATGTACAAAGCTGTTCTCCCTCCCCTCCCCTGGGCCACCCAAGAGATCCTCAGACATTGGAAGAACTTTATCCCAGACGCTTTCTGGCAAAAAAAAAAAACAAAAAAACAAAAACAAAAACGAAATGAAGAAACCAACACAGAACCCTTGAGATCGTTGTCTTTGGTGTGGAGGACGTTCCCGGTGGGCAGCTGGAGCTGCTCTGCTGGAAACTCTGGGATGCTTTAAGGCTTTTGTTGTTGTTGTTGTTGTTGTTTGGAATGCTGCAAAGCCTCTGTGGGGCCACGGGTCAGCGGTGCTTTGGTTGCAGTCCCAGCTCCTCACACCCCCAGGCCAGCGATGCCAGAGGGTCTCCCCACACCCCCTCTCCGTGCCCTTCCCAGCCCCTCCCGCAGCCCCCCGGGGCTCTACGCTCGCTTCCGACGCCCTTCCAGGTTCCGGAAGCTGGAGGGCCTCAGCTTCATCTCTGCAAACTGGATGGAATACTCGTGGCCCTTCCAGTGGAACCAGTTGACGCCCTGTGAAGGCAAAGGTGAGGGGTGGGAGGTCACACTTGCGTTCGCTGCCCCTGGTTCGGGCTGGGGATGTTTCTGATTTGGACACAGAGGCACCACAAAGTGGGGGAGCTTCGGGAAGAACAGGGGCTGTGGAATGTCCAACCCGTACAAACCCACCCACATGAGGTCACAGAACCATGGAATCACACAATGGGTTGGGTTGGAAAAGACTTTAAAGATCATTTTGTTCCACCCCTGGCATGGGCAGGGACAGCTTCCACTGTCCCAGGCTGCTCCAAGCCCTGACCAGCCTGGCCTTGGGCACTGCCAGGGATGCAGCAGCTTCCCAATATTTCATCTAAATCCACTCTCTGTCAGTTTGAAGCCATTCCCCCTTGTTCTGGCACTCCAGACCCTGTAAATTGTCTCTCTCCATTTTTCCTGTGGCCTCTTCAGGCACTGGAAGGCCCCACTGAGGTTACCCCTGGTCTCTTGTCCAGGCTGAGCAATCCCAGCTGTCCCAGCCTTTCCTCCCAGCAGAGCTGCTCCATCCCTCTGATCCCCCTGGAGCCTCCTCTGGGCTCTCTCCAGCAGCTCCAGCTCCTTCCTGTGCTGGGCCCAGGGCTGGGGCAGCTCTGCAGGTGGGGTCTCACCTGAGCACAGGGGCAGAATCCCCCCCTCCCCTGCTGCCCAGGCTGGGGCTCAGCCCAGGCCAGGGGGGCTCAGGGCTGGGGCAGCTCCAGCTCTCACCCACAGCACCCCCAGCTCCTTTTCCCAGGAAAGGAGTTCATCCCAGTCTGGATTCATCCCAGGAGTTGCCCCAACCCAGGAGCAGCACCTTGAGCTCGGTCTTGTTAAACCTCTGTCCCCAGAGCTGTCCCTCCTTGCCTGGCTTTCATGGCAGGAAGAACACTTCTGTTTCACAAATTGAAAACTACAATTATTCCCTGCACACTTGGGATATTCCCTTGGGAAATCAGACAGAGCCAACAATATTTCACCAGCTGATGTTAAATTCCTGTTTTGTGAGCGACTGCCCACGTATTTCCCTATGATCCCAGAGAGTAGGAGGAGGGGATGCTGTGGTTTTTGGCTGGCTGAACCATCAGACAGACCCATAATTGCAATTCCCTTTCCTCTCATGCATTACAGAAGCCTTCAGACCCCATACTCACCTGACTGTGGCTGTTGTCACCATATCTGCCCATCAGGTTGACTCGGTGACAGTTCTTGTACCAGAAAGCTCCTTTGTATGACAGAGCACAGTTGGTGATGGCAGAGTCGTGGTCCTTGTCAAAGGTGGAGAAGGACCTTCCATTGTGGTAAGTCATGGAGTCACCTGGATGGAGGGACAAAAGAAAGAGCAAGGTCAGTGGTTTGCCTGGTTTAGATTTCCTGGCAATGCCCATTCTGCAGAAAATGTCTGGACTGTGCCATGCCCTGTCTGTATGTAAATTTTTAAAAATTGACTTGTTTTAATGCAGAAGGAAATGCACAGTTTTTGTTGTTGCAGGCAGGTGAAAATATTTTTCCAGGTGTTCTCTAATCTCCAAGATATGAAGTGAGTTTTTGTTTCATGCAGCTCAATTTCTGCACTTCTTGCTAAAAGCTGAATTTTACAGTGTGGACAAGCCAAGACCAAAGAGGTGTTCACAAGGAAGGAATCAAAACCAAAGGAGTCTCCACATTGATTGAATCCTACTCAAGGTAGCAGCTACTGTTACTCTGCACCAGAGAATTTGCCTTAAATCACAGAACAATAGAATGGTTTGGACTGGAAGGGACTTTAAAGTTTATCTCATTGCACCCCTGCCATGGCAGGGACACCTCCCACTGTCCCAGGGTACTCCAAACCCTGTCCAACACGGCCTTGGACACTTCCAGGGACCCAGGGGCAGCCACAGCTTCTCTGGGCACCCTGTGCCAGGGCCTGCCCACCTTCAGGGAAGAATTTACTCCCAATATCCCATCTAAACTAAATAGACATGAATTCTGCTGTTGCATTTCCTTTGTATCTCTGTAGTCTGGGTAAAAAGTTCCTGTGCCGGTCACAGGGCAGAGCCCACACCCACATCTCTGGTCTGGTTTAGGCACCCAGCAATGTGAAATTATCTCCTTTTAAGACGTGTTGTTAAACTGCATTTATCTCTTAATCCTTCTAAGCCCTGAAGAGGACTCAACATGGGCTGCAGGGTTTGCCCCGATGTGATTACAAAAGGCAGATGATTTGTTCAGCAAAATTATAAATCACATTACAGCAGGGCTTTGCTGCAAATTCTACTGACAAGAAAAGAGGCCGTGCCAGGCTATTATTGGCTGTATAAATGACAGCCAAGATTGGCCAAATGAGATATATTGCGGTTTAATACACTTGTTTCAATCCTGCCATAAGCAGGCCGTAAAATACAGCACCAAAGCGCCCGGAGGATTTACAACGGCACCGTAAAACATCTCGCCGTGTTTGCTTTTCAAACGCCTCACCCAGGACAGGCACCTGCTGACCTGCAGCATTCACACGGTTACCTTGAGCCGCAGGGGAGGAAATTGGCTTTTGGGAGGAGGAGAAGTGGATCTTTGCTCTCACCTGCGGTGCCGCTGTAGCCGTCCACCCGCAGGCGGTAGCGGCTCTTGGCATCCCCCACGCTGAAGCGGTCGTACACAGCATAGGCCGTGTCCCCCTTGTCCCTCAGGTCCACCCGCAGCTCGTACTGGCCCTGAGAAGTGATTTTGTGCAGGTTCTCCAGACCTGTGGGCAGAGAGGAACGGTTGTCTCGATGCCGAATGATTTTTCACCTTTTTTCTTTTATGTGTTCTCTGTATCACAGAATTCACAGAATCACTGGGTTGGAAGAGACCTCCAAGATCATCCAGTCCAACCCAACCCTGACACCTCAACCCAACCCTGGCACCGAGTGCCACATCCAGTCTTGTCTCAAACACACCCAGGGATGGTGACTCCACCCCCTCCCCAGGCAGAACCATTCCAATACTTTATCACCCTTTCTGTGAAAAACTTTTCCCTGATACCCAGCCTGGATTTCCTTTGGTGCAGCTCAAGGCTGGGTCCTCTGGTTCTGTCAGTGCTGCCTGGAGAAAGAGACCAAGCCCCAGCTGCCTGCAGCCACCTTTCAGGGAGTTTTTACACATATGTTTGGAACTTTGTAGCCTATTGCTGTATCCATGGCTGCTTTTCCCAGCATTCTCCCTGCCTTTTCCCTAGGTAGAAATACACATTCCAAAGCCCCTATCCTATCTTGGTTCTCCCTGGGAACCAAGGCCGAAAAACAGCTCTTTGAGACACATTTTCACCAGCAAAGTTCAGTCCCACCTGAGGGGGGGAGGAACAGGCTTGAACTAGAGGGAATTGCACCACCACTTGTGCTCCTAATTGGTGATTTTTGTCAATTATGCTAATTTGCTAAACTTATAAAACTGTGTTCACCCTGTGGGGGGGTGGGCATTTTGAAGTCATTTTCCATATTTGCCCCTGGAGGCCTCCAATAAAGACCAACCTTTACATTACCTCCTATACCAATATAATCTTGAAAGTGTGTTGTTTTATTTCCAGGTTCCTTAAGGCATCAGTCTCTCCATGTTTTGTTTTTTTTTTTCCTCTACCATTCCATTATTCCATAAATGGGGCTGTACTGGACTGTACAAATAGAGCAGGACACCAGCACTGGTGAGGACACTGAGCCAGACCAGTTCTAGGGTGATGTCAGCACAGAAGCAAGTAAATAATCCCACACTGACTGGGAGAGCTTTTCCCTTCGAATCACAGGAACAGGTTGGGCAAAGCAACCAAGTTGTGCTGTGTGATCAATGTCATCATCTTCCATCTACAACCAGAATAATGCAGTGAAACCTTTCAAAATGTGGAGGTCTTACTCCTATTTTACCAAAATGTGGGTTTATGGCTTCTATTTGCCCTGCTTTTCCTCTCTGGATCGTAAGGCATTGCTGCTGGGGGTGTCCCTGGAGGACAGGAAGCAGAACCTCCTTCCCAGGTCACCTCTGACTTCTCCCAGAGCCCCAGCACTGGGTGGGTACTTGATGACATCCTTTGCAGCAGGAGGGACTGGCTGGTCCTGGCCATTTCAGTCTCCCTCACCGAGGGTGTTCCTGGCTCCTTTTCTCCGGTTCCTCTTTACAAATCCTCCTGCCTACCAAAGGAAGGTCTCTAAGTGGCTCCTGGACTTCTGGGCTGTGTTTCTCTTTCAATTTTTTTTTTTTTTCCAAAAAGACAAATTCTTAGCACTTACCTATCCAGAACTCATCGTTAGGATCTCCAAACCCTGCCACATAAGTATTCCAGTTCTTGTAGAAATCTTGCTTTCCATTCTGACGCCTCAAGAACACCTAAAAATAAGAAATGTTATGGACAGACTGCCCTGGATGGAGGGAAGGAGCTTTTACAAACACAGAGCTCAGCATTGCTCCTGCCCTGCCTTTTCCCTTCCCAGCAGTCTCACTGCAAGGACTAGTTGCACCCAGGCTTTTGGATTTTTTGAGTCTCCATTTTCTCTGTTGGGTTCCCAGACTCCTCTCCATGACATAACCTCTCAGTTCCTGCTCTCTGCCTTTTTAAAGCCATCCTGCAGTTCAAGGATTTCTCCATCCCCTCATCTCCCAGACAGGCATTCCTCCAGCTCCTCCCTCCTTTCCGTGCCCTGGGCCCCTCTGGCATGTTCAAATTTGGGGATGTCAGTGTGGAGAGGTGGCATTTTATTGCCATTTCTTTGTGGTCTGGGTGGGACATGTCGCTTGCACAGTGAATTTGGAAGCCACTGCACCCCATGGCTGCTGAACAAATGCTTCCCCTGGGCTGTGCTTTAGCCTCCCTCACTCCCTCTCTCATTCCAACAGTGTCAGTTCACCCTCCCCTCTTCTTGTTGATTATTTGGAAAATGTGTTATCTAACATGGTCATTTCAGCAGCCCTTACACCTGTGGAGGGGGATCAGGGCTGAAACCACAGGTGTGACCCATCCTTCGGAGACACCTCTCTCTCCTCCTACAGAAAAGCTGGCACTGGAGTGTCCTGCCCAGGATAAAACTCCCCAGATTTATAGACAAGACAGCCCTGCTGTGATGGTGACACTCTGAGGATGCCTGGGATGGGCAGGGAGGGGATGTGCAGCCCCTGTGCCCATACTCACGATCCATCCGCCCCCGTCCTCGCCCATGTCACAGAACACTTGCAGGGGCTGAGCCTTGTCCCCGTTCAGGTAAATCGTGTAGAGCCCAGAGGTGGCTTCTCCATTCAGGAGGGCCTGGGAGCAGTCCTTGGGGTAGGGATAGAGGAGCCCAGCTGCACACACAGGGAAGAGAAAGCATTCCTTAGGAAATCAGCAGTTACAGGGAATGTGTCGAATGCAGATGACTCAGGAAAATCCCTTGTGGGTCAGGTACAGATCCCAGGAACAGGTCTGTAATTGCATCCTGCACACAGAACATCCACAGGATACAGCTGATGAGGGGAATTCTTCTTCTGAATGTGTTTCTTCACATCCGTCCACCCTTCTGGAAGGGCTGGGGATGGGAAATAACTACCCCAGCTGAAGACAAATTCATGAGCTGTGTTACAGCAACTTTTGACTTTGGAAAACCAAATCTACCAATTTCTGATCATGTGACAGAAACGGGAGGGGGAATACAAAGACAGGACTTCAGTCAAAAATAAATTAATTGGGAGTGTTCTGCTAGCGAGCACAATATGAAATGGGTTGTAAAGCTACACTTGCAAAGAACAAAGCAAACAGCAACAGTTGAAACTACAGGAAAATGTTGCTAATCTTTTCTTTCTGACAAAATGCCAATAAAATCATTGCAGTCAGAACAGTTTCTAACCCCCTAAAAAAAGTTTTTCTGTTTTTCTTTTTATTCACTCAGGTCATTAACTTTTCCAGCCAGTTAAGTGTTGTCCCAGGTGTATCCACAGGAGAGTTTTTACCTGTAGCTTCTCACAGGGTGGCTGCTGGTCCTTGCCAGGGTTGCACATCCCTGCCTGTGCTTCAGCTCCAGAGAATTTCACAGAATCATGGGATTGTTAAGGTTGGAAAAGACCTTTAAGATCATCAAGTCCAACCATTAACACAGTCCCACCATTATGTTCACCACTAAACCATGTCCCCAAGTGCCACCTCCACAGGATTTTTGAATACTTCCAGGGATGGTGACTCCAACACTGTCTATTCCAATTCTTTATGGCTCCATGAAGAAATTTTTTCTGACATCTAACTTAACCTCCCCTGGTGTGACTTAAGACCATGCAAGTTTCCATCAGCTTTGGGATTTGGAGAAAAGTGACTCTGCAGGGAGCTCCTTCCGTGTTTCCCTGTCACTAAATAGACACAAATGTATTTTTAGAGTTAAGGCCAGGCTTAAGCCTCTGCCTGAGTCTGACACTGTTCACGTGGCTGAAGGCACCTGGTCAGTCCCTGCTCGTGGTCAAACACCACCAATATACACCCAGATTTAATTCCTCTCCTGTTTCTGGATGTGTTTTGGGGCCTGTTGGTGGAGTTCATGCTGCTCTACACAAGCAGTGACAGGGCAGACTCGGGGCTGGGTGACTTCTGGCAGTCCTTGGGCTGGAGTTGGTACCAGCAGCAAGAGGGGGAATGGGAATGGGAATAACTGAAGGTCCCACTGGGCCTGAAAGGCTGGAAACTGGGAAAAGTGAGACCAATGACAGGCAAAGTGTCACAGCTAATACAGAACAACTTCTTTTTTTAATGCCAGCTGTGAAGTGACCTTCAGAGAAGCTGATTTATCCTTGCAGAGCTGTCCTGTTAGGGCTGGAGCTGATGTGCAGAGGGGCTTTGGGACAGCCCATGTCAGAGAGAGGAGAAAAACCTGCCCAGAAATTCATCTCCTCAGCCCCTTGCACTGATTTGTGTGTGCCTTTGTGGTTTGCTTCATTTCAGCTCAAACCCTGATTTATTTTCACAGCTCAAAGGGATCGATACGGGGGGAAATGAAGGTGCCAGTTGGATTTTAAAGAATTCCTGCTGATATTTCACATGGGAAAGGCAGCATGCTTCACCACAGGAAGGACTATGAGGTGGTGTGGATGGATATTGGAATTTCATCCTGCCAAGAGAGAACAGATCTGGGGGAACAGGGACTTTGCACCAACACTACAAATGGATTAAAATCTTGTGTAGGGTCTGTGTGTCCTCACTGTAGAGCTCAGCTCTGTCCTGAGAGCAGTAATTTAGATTATTTCAGCTGTGCTCTAATGTCCTTACTTGTGGTGAAAGTGCTCTGGATGGTTTTGCTCCTCAGGGCTCCGCTTAGGGCCTGCAGTTTCACCGTGTACTGCGTGGAGGGGGTCAGCTCTGTCAGGCTGTAGGAAGTTGTCTCGGGGTTTAGGATGAGTTCCTGTGGAGAAAATAAATCATACAGGGAAATCCCAGAGAAAGAAATCATAATGGTTACATATTTTATTCTAGTACATTATTTTTTAGGATAATTATTTGTGGTATAACCTTCTGGATTAATTAATATAAAGCTACTCCTCTAAGATTTTCACCAAGATAATCTTAAAAAGTTAAATAAAAGTTGACTGGAAACAAGTGTTTACCATCACAGTGTACAAGCTGGTGTGTTTAAAAAGCAAGGCAGCATAAATGTTTATATGCCTTGAAAGTACAGGTTGTGAAACTCATAAAAAACTGGGAAGAATCATCCTTTAGCACAAGGAAATGTTACACCCCAGGCTTCAAAAGGATGTTTTGCTGTGACATTAAAAGACTGATTTTCAGTGTGCTTGGGGAATTTGCCTTCCTGAAAATCAGAATCCTCTCTGATGTGCCAGGCTGGGCATCCAAAATTTTCTTTTTTGCTTCGATTCATCTGATTTCTATTGAAGCATTTAGCGTGACCTGATTATGTAGGAAGAGAATAAAGTTATAGGAGAATAAGAGGCACTTCCACAGGCAGTTCACCCTTCCTTAGACACCCCTTTGCACAGGGATTGCCCCGAGTTTAGAAAAGTGAGTCACACCCCTGGGGGGGCTGAGTTTATTCCATGATACAGATTTAGATTGAAGGAAAATGTTTGTGCTTTTATCTGCATTGTGGAGGGTTGAAAGGCAAAATTCAAGCTGTCATGGAGCTTCTGTTTCAGGATATAATGTAAGAAGGTCCTTTAACAGGTTTTAAATGCAATTGTGCTCAGTCCAGCACTGAAAGAGGCAATTAGTATTTTTAAATTAAATATTTAAATTAAGGCACATGATATTTCATTGCTGGACACTTCAGAGCATCTCCCCTGCCCAGATCTGAGGCACAGCCCCTGTGGTTTATTTATTTACCTTGACTCTACCATCACTGGATTCATAGATCAGGAGATATTCAGTGACTGGAGCACGGGGAGGCCTCCAGCTTATCACAGCTGCTTCTGACTGCACCTCAGTGGCACTCAAATCTCTTGGAGCATCCAGCCCTGCAGGAGACACCAGTGCAATTACAATCACATCCATACAAAATTAATTACACAGGTTATCTTGTGGGACGTCTATTGAAACAAACCAGGAAAATAAACATTTTCTCCAGAGAAATTTGAAATGAAAGCAACACTTCAACCTAAATTTTGTGGTTAAGAATTAATTTTCCCCTTGGTAGTTTAAAATTGAGGTGTTAACTTTATCTAAGTTAAAATATTGGCTTGTTCCAGGAGCTTTATTTTATGAGCAGTTGCACTGAAATGTCTTTTGAGACAAAATTGTGCATTTCATTATTTCTCACAAGGAGACAGATTGGTATTTACGTATTCCAAAGAAATAAAACTCTGGTTCCAATGGTGCTTTTTTGGAATAGGAAAACTTTTTAGACTGGGAAAACCTTTCCTACTTGGTGTGGCTCCAAGCTGCAGCTTCCCTTGGCCTCTGTGGTCAGAGCACGGGACTGGTGTGGTTCAGCTCCTGGCTCTCGAATTACTGCCCTGGGACCAGCCAAGCCAGGAAATTGAGAAACATCCCTGATCTCATTTGTGCTGATGGAAAGCCACGAGTATGAAACCAACTGGGCACGACCAGCCCTCAAAGAAGAGCTCCTGCTCCAGCTCAGAGTGAGAATCTGCAGCACTGCTGACACAAAACCAGCTCTGATCAGCCACACCAGGCTCCCACCGGAGAAATGGTGCTGCAAATGCCACCGAAATTCAGGTTTCCAGGAAAGAAAGGCACCGGAGGAACACAGAGCAGGTGGGAATAGAAGGGAAAAAAGGCACCAGAGGAACACAGAGCAGGTGGGAATAGAAGGGAAAAAAAAGGCACCAGAGGAACAGAGAGCAGGTGGGAATAGAAGGGAAAAAAAGGCACCAGAGGAACACAGAGCAGGTGGGAATAGAAGGGAAAGAAAGGCACCAGAGGAACAGAGAGCAGGTGGGAGTAGAAGGGATGGCAGCTGTGGGGTGGGAGTGGCACCTGTGGTGAAGTGGGTGGAGAGGGTCTGGCTCCTCTGGGTGTCCTTCAGGGCGTGGATGCTCAGGGTGTAGTCGGTGGCAGGCTGCAGCCCCTTCAGGTCGTACTCCACGGTGTTCCCCGACACCATCTGAGTCACTTCTGCCTCTGAGGAGGACACACAGCAGAGAGGAGATGTTGGTGTCACTCAGAGACATCGCCGTGCGCTCAACTCCGGGCTCCACTCACGGATTTCTTTTTATTCCTTCTTGGTGCAAGGGCAAAATAGTAAAAGCTCGGAGGCCGTGCGTGTGCTGACACCTCTGCCGAGTCTGGGTTACACCAGAGCCCTTTCTCTAGAAGTGTGAGCTCTCTCTAGTGTCCACAGCAATTAAAACACTGCCTCTGCTTCCCTTAGCTCCGTTCATGGCTGAATCGAGAATGCTGAACCAAAGAGAATCATTTTTTAAATGCTTCCAGCAAGGTCCCTCCTCCAAATAACAACCCCGAGGCTGCCAGAGCTCCAGCAGCATCTGGACAGTGCTCCCAGGGATGCCCAGGGTGGGATTTTTGTGGGGGGCTGTGCTGGAACAGGAGCTGGTGAGTCCCTCCAACTCTGGCAATTCTGTGATTTTTCTGGAGTTGTAATGAACACCTCTGGAGAGCTTTAACCCTTCATGCCCCAACCCATTCCCAGCTCCCCTCACCTTCCTCAGAGGAGTAGGACACCACGTAGTTATCCACAGCAGCAATTGCTGGCTGCCAGGTTGCCAGAGCCTCAGAGTCTGTGATGTTCACCACCACCAGGCCTGACGGGCTGTCCAGAGCTGGAAGAAGAACAGGTTGAAGGGATTTGACAAACACTCTCAGCTCTGTGCAATGCTCTGCTGTAAATTCATGAGAGAAAATGCCCCAAACTCAGTGCAGCTTTCATGGCTCCCTTTGGAATAAGTGGAGTTCTGCAGGAAAGACATCAGTGCCCATGGAGAGGCACCAAAATCCTCCCTGGAAAGGGAGGTCAGTGCTGGAAGAGAGGAAAGTCTGGGAACAAACAGAAATTACCAAGTTCTCAGATCACTCTTGGTACCATCAATCTCAACAGCTCTGTCAGAGCTGACAGATTTCTCTCAACACCCTCAAATCTGGGTTGTATTTTAGAGCAAAATCAGGAGAAAGAGCTGGGATAAATAACAAAAGTGAAGGCGGCTGATGGCCACTGTGACCTTCCAGCAGCTTGTTTGGAACAAACCAATCCCACAGCCAGCCAGGCATCCAAAATCCCCACATGTCCTGCCTTGCCTCCTCACAGGACTCTGCTTTTCACACAGGTTTATCCTCTCCCTGAATTAAGATGGATGTCTGCCTCCAGAACAGCTGGAATGGTTATAAATCTCCTGTCATTATCCAATACTCATCATCTTTTCTTTGCCTCAGCTCTCTGAATGTTTGTTATGCCCCCAAAAGAGTGAATGAAGGGTGCAGGGAGGGGTCAGCAGGAGCAGAGTGGACCCTCATTTCCTGCATGGGTATTTAAAGAAAAAATCAGCAGACAGAATACTGAGAAAAATATCGAGAGAATATTGGAGAAAAAATCAGGAGAGAATGTCTTTATGCTTAGAACAGTCTGGAACCTGGCAGACATGGAGTTCACAACAAAAACTGGTCTGAGCTGCTCAGCTGAGCTGGCCCTTTGCCCCCTCATCTCATAAATGGCATTAATTAAACTTCTGTTTTGGGTTGTGGTTTTTTTTTCCTGATTCATTAGGACTATAAATACATGAATTGTCTCTGTCTCATAGTTTGTTTAGCATTTAGCAAATGGGAGCCTGACCAAATTTACAAGTTCCATCCTCATCTAAAATGCAAAGACAAAGAAGGAGTGGGGGAAAAGAGCTTCCTACAGTTTGTGTGGGCAGCAGAAACGGGATCTTGGTGGGCCTGCAGCTCCAGATGATCCACTTGAAAAGCTGCTATTTCCTGCTTTTATATTTCATATGTTCTTACCTGTTTTCAGGATGCCAGAGATGGGCTCGCTTTCCTCAAAGCCTTTCACAGAGATGATGCTGACATTGTAGTCCACACCTGGGACCAACTTCACCAGCTTGGTCCTTGTCTTGCTCCCCTCGACTGTGACAACATTTGGAGTGCCTAGGATGAGGCCAAATGCCAAGGGGTGAGTGACACAATACTCCAGGAGATGCTTGAAGGGTGCTTTCCAAGTTAAAGACATTATGGCCACCATGGATGTGCTTCTATAGCATGAGCTGCATTTTCCCCAGTTAGTTACAACCACTGGTGTCAAATATTGCTGCCATGACACCTAAATCTAAATCACTGGTTTGTGTTCAGTAAGAAAAATTAACATTTTTAGTGGAAGACGCCCCAGTCTGTGACAGGGGGTTGGAATGAGATCAGGTTTATGGTCCCTTCCTACCCAAACCATACTGTGATTCTGTGATTTCTCTTCAGAAAAATTTAATTTCCCAGACAAAGTGTGAGCAGAAATCCCAGCAGTCTCTACATGGGAGTCCAAACACCTTGAGGACAGGACCTGCAGTTTAGATCTGCCTTGTTTGTGGTGAGGGCTGAAACATTTTCCTTTACCCACCTCATTTAGAATAAGAATATGGTAAATGTTATTTTTAAAGTTGCTCCGTGTGTGGCTGAGGACTTAGCATCCATATTTACTCCAAATCCTGGGTTTATTCCAGGAAAGCACTTAGACAAGTGCCTAACTTTATGACTGGATTCCTTTTCTTCTGTGGGACCACTGTATATTTAAAGCTGCACTTGTGCTTCCAGGCTATATTGTCTAAAGGCCTAAATCTTTCCCTGTCTCAGTCAACAGCAGGACTTTTTTTTTTTTTGGTGCTGATGTCTTTAATGTTCGTTCTTTAGCTGTTTCCCTTCAGAGATGACCCTAAATTAGGTCAAAAATCTGTTGAAACACAGGAAGTTTTTGAACACTAAACCAGAATGAGACAATGTTGGGGAGCACTGAGTAAATCACTGCTTTGAAAAATTATTATAACCATGGACTATAATTATTATTTCCAAGGGCAATCTTTTCCAGTGTGCTCATCTCATGGAGTGTCTACAAAATAATGAAAGTTTGGATTTGAATGCTCAGAGAGAGACTTGTTAGGATTTCAACCTCTCCAGCATCCAGCTGTGATCTTCTTGACAAGCCCTGCCAGTGGGATGTGGACACTGTGTCCAGACAGAGTTGGCTCCACACCCTCATTCCTGAAGACAAAAAGAGATGAGATCTGTGCCAGATCACCTGGGAGAGGCACTGAAAGGAGGGATGGCAGCCCAGCAAAGCCCCTGTCCCTGCTCACCTCCCGTGATGGGGACGTAGGAGATCCGGAAGTTTTCCACGCGGGAGCGAGGGGGGGTCCAGCTGACGGTGGCTGCATTTTCTGTGATGTCAGAGAAGGAAATTCCCTTGGGAGAGCCAACCACTGTCAGGGGAGAACAGAAACACACCCGGCAGGGAGAAAAGGTAAATCATTTGTTTGTGGGTCCTTGGTGCTGGAAATCTGATTTGTTGTATCTCCCTGAACCACGAGCTGGTGCTGTCAATATTCTGCTCTGAACAACACTAATGCAGGGGCTACCAACTGTTAATGTTCTCATGACAGGAATTATCTATTTGGCCTTTATTTGCCTTTTTTTCAGGAGCAGTCCAGTAGTGCATAGGTTAAAAACACCCAATGTATATCCACCTACAGAAATGAAAGGATTTAGTGCTGTAGAAAAGCATGGAGGAACATGCACAGAAATGCCATTCTGCTACCCATGGGATGATGCAGTTGGAATTTTTTCTACCCCAGTTTCACTTGGAGGATTTCTAGCCCTCTCACTGAGTCCCAGAGCCCTGTGTGACACACAGCAATGACAGCCATGGACAGATCTCTCTTCCTGAGCATAAAGTTCCTACTGCAGGATGCTCCAAGGAGAGCTGGACTCAGGTGTGGGAGTCCATCAAGCACTCACTCCTGGGACTTCTGTTGGCTTCAAACCAAAAGTAACAAGATTTTCCTCCTGGAATCTCTCTCCAAGCCCATGTTTTTTCTTTCAAGCACATCCATCCAGAGAATATCCAAGTACAACCATCGTGAGGAAGGCACCTGTGGCTCCACTGCAGCTCTTTGCCATAAAACTCGGCCTTTCCCTGTCAAAACCTGAGCGCTGCACTTGCCCACTTAAATTAAATCAGTAAGCTGGGCCAACAAAGCCCAAATTTTACCAAAAGTAACCCAAACTTAAACCCAACATGTGTCTGAAACATTCCAGTTGCAGGTTTAATTCAGATCCTTCAAAACAGGCATGAAAAGGGCTTTGGGAGAACGTGGTGAAGAGAGCTGCCACTTCCAGGTTTACACTGAGCATCCCACTTCCAATCTTTCCATCTTTTTTGGCTGTAACCAAAACAACCCCGAAGTACTAACAAAATAAACAGCACACACAGGGCAGGCCATTAGCACAAAGAGGAGAGATCCCAAACATCCACATGGAGAGGAGTGGAGACAGGCTGAGAGCAGGGGAAGGGGGGCAAGAGGAGGAAAAAAATAAGGATTGGGCTTGAAATAGCTTGGAAAGAACGTGCCTGAGGGGAAGGAGTCAGAGGCTGTTTGTTCCATGTGTCCCCAAGCAGCAGGGCACTAAATCAACTGAAAGGCAAGGGAAGAAAAACAACTGAGCTCTCAAGAGAAATGTAAATTACATCTCTGGAGCTCACTAGAAGTGTTGTGTTTGTGGGGTTTGCTCATGTGGAGAAGCCAAAGGAAGAAGAGAATTACAGATAAGAAAGGAAGTGAGGTGGGGTTGGAAAAAACGTGGCACAAAAAGGTGATTTAGGTAGAGGCTGAAGGAAATTGGAGACAATAAAGAAAATGCTGGAAAGAGAGAGAAATGAAAATCACATTGGTTTTGCTTCACATTATAAGTGGCCTGAGTGGCTGAAGAAAAAAGACCAGTGATGATTTTGGAGACCAAACAGATGGACCAGCACTTGGTTTTCCCACACTGGGAGAATTTCAGCCTTTCCCAGAAAATAAAATACCCAATCCATCCCACTTGGACTCTGCTGTGCACATTTCCATGGGCCTCAGGCTCGTTTTCTGCACCAGTTGAGCTGCATGACAAAGAGCAGTAAGAAGAGCTTTGATGTGAGTTTTCCACATCCCCAAGTCCCCCAGCTGCAACTTTCCTGGGAGGGAACCTGGCAAGAAACAGAATGGACCATCCGAGCATCTGTCCTGGATTGAGTCCCAGAGATGGGAGAGATTTGCACCTCTGAGCACAGGGAAATGAAAAAGAAGCCAATGAAATCATCTTCTTGGGTCACCTGAAAGCCAGAATTAAGCAGGCATAGGAAGCAGCCAGTGAGCTCCTGACCTGGCACTCACAGAGAACCTCAGGTCACCTCTTGGGCAGGCACAGGTAAATTATCTTTATCCTCCAGCAGCATCCCCAGAGCTGTATGGGAGACAAGGAGATCTCCTGAGAGGCTGCTAAAACACCCATTGTACCTGAGAGCTGCTATTTGCTCAGGGATGTCTTCTCCTGACTGTTCTTTCATTCCTAGCAGACTCGAGGAGGATGTTCCCTGGCTTTCTTCTCCTAATCAACAGGAAGCAGTAGCTTGCATTTTTCACATATCAAGAGTTTGTGGAGTGTTTTGTGATCATCTCAGGGAAAAAAAATGCTGTCACGGTGTGGCAAAACACCACTGGGAGAAGAGGAAAGGAGCAGCATGAGACCCACACTTCCCACAAGGATATTAATTGGACCATAGATGTGTTGTGGTCTCCCAGTGGGGGTTAAATTGCACTTTAACTGAGATTTAACAGATAAATTTCTAAAAGACACCAACTCTGAGAGCAGCACTGGATAAATTCCCTCTTCAGGCACAGAAATATTTCCTTGCAACCACACTGGAGATGCTATAAATATCTGTATTTTTGTGCAATAATCCACTCCTAAAAAAGAAATGAGCCACCAACCCGATGTGGTGTAACCTGCAGCCCAAGTTACTTTGCAGGCTTTCTGTGGCTCTGTTGTCCATTATTCATGGGCTATTTACAGCTGACAAACATCTCTTGGGCTATTGGCTCCAGAAGCTGGCTTGTGCTAAATCTCCCTGCCAGGGCTGCACAGGAACATGGTCATGATCACTCTCAGTGGCTTCCCATAAATATCCTGGGAGTCAGAGAGGATGGGGACCTGCTGCTAACAAGTGCAGTGGATTTCAATCACCCCTCTCCATTAGGAGTCAAGGTGCAGGAGCCTGGGCAGGGGGGGCTGCTGATGGATCCTGTTCTGCTTCGTGGCAATGTCTGGGGCAGCCTGGGGGTGGCCTGGCTGGTTATTCCAGGGATGTGATGGCAGAGGTGCAGCTGGGGCCTTCCTGTGCTTGCAGGCTGGAGGATGAGGGCTCTGAGGCTGCTTCAGGAGATGCTGTTCAGTACTTGGTTACTGCTGCCCATGTCCTGGGTGCTGGCTGGCAATTGCCTCCTGCAGGAATTTCTGTTGGTTTGCTCACTCACGGGACTTAGAGTCATATCCTGAGCTGTCAGGGACCCACCAGGACCACCCCGTGCAGCCCCTGGCCCTGCCCAGACCCCCCAACAATCCCAGCCTGGGCATCCCTGGCTGTCCAAAGGCTCCTGGAGCTGTGGCAGCCTCGGGGCCGTGCCCATTCCCTGGGGAGCCTGGGCAGTGCCCAGCAGCCTCTGGGGGAAGAACCTTTCCCTGCTCTCCAGCCTGAGCCTGGCCTGGCCCAGCTCCAGCCCTTCCCTGGCTGCTGTCCCTGGCCCAGAGCAGAGATGGGAGCTGTCCCTCGGGAGGAGCTGCAGCCCCCGGGGAGCTCTGCCCTCACACTCCTGTCCCCATCATTTTCCTTGCCTCACATAATTAATTTGATTTCAAATTACCACATTTTCACATCAGCAAGCTCAACATATTCTAAAGACCAAATTCGGCTTATAGGACACTATATCCCATGCTTGAGGTTTAAATATGTTTCAGAATGGAACCACGATTTTTATGGGGAAAAAAAGATTGAAATGCTTCATTCAAAAGTGCCAAAATGAGATCTTTCAATTATGAACCTGAATCAAAGCTTTGATTTTGCAGAGAAACTCAAGTCAATTTGAATTACCAAGCACATGTTGTTCCTGGTAGGATCAGCCTAAAGTTAATGGTGCTTAGGCCTTTGCTGGTCAAGCCATAAATAAATTTCTCAGTGGCCCTGGTAAATTCATTTTGTCATAACTCTTTCCTAGGGAGGTGAATTGTTGTGCAGAGCTCATATGTAATTAGTCACAGAAAATCACTGAAAAAGGCTGATGCACAGACAGTATTTCTTGGCCCTCAAAGACAGAGCTTTAATTGCCACACTCCGCTGCCTAATTCCCGATCATTAAAGTAATTTAATTAAACCGTATTAAATAGGCAGTGACGAAGCCTGGGAAGCTGAGACTGATTACGAATAACCACAGCATGCTGAGCCAGTGGCTTGGGCAAGGGACATGCAGGAGACAGTTCAGGACACCTCAGGAACAGCACAGGCTGGCTGTGAGGAGGAGGAGCTGAAAGGAGCAGGGAATGTCACACTTTTCCCACAGCAAGGACAATACCTGTGGATGCTACCGTGTTTACAGGCTGGGAACGCTGTCCACTGCTAATTCCATAGAGCTCAATCTCATATTCAGTGCCCTCTTTCAGCCCTGTTATATCCTGGGTGCGCTCGTGGCCTGGCACTATCAGCTCCAGGGGGTCGGATCTCCTTTTGGTGTCCCTGATTTTTAGAACAAAACTGTTGAAAACCCCGTCATCAGCAGTCCAGGAGAGACGGAATCCGTCTGGAGTCGCGTCTGAAACCAGAAGGTTGTCGACCTCGGGTTCTGCTTCTAAAAAAAGGAGAAGATAGCAGTGGGGGGAAAAGAAATGATTTTTCAATCAGTTGATCAGAGACCCACCCGAGGTCTGGCTATAGCACACGGCAAGAGTCCAACCACAGTTCAAAGCAAAGGGAACAATCTGCCAGCTATTAAAAAAATAAATATTAGTGTTATACAGAACAGGATAAATGTGAGTGTCTGCAGGCCCATTCCAACTTTCACTCTTGAACAGCAAATCCACTGCATGGACACAAAGGTTTGTCTCCCACATGCAGAGTTACACATGCTAAAGGTGAGTTTCCTGGGCATTTCTCCCTCCCTGCCTGTGTGACACCTTTATGGCCAATAAAAACAAGCTCTTGTTACAGAACTGCCTGCCTGGAACATTGTCAGATCTCTCTTTGCTAGGAGGACAACACAGAAGCCACTGGAAATTATTTTTCTCCATGCAAACCCTTATTTCATGCACTTCTGGCATCTGTGGTGCTTCCAATCAGATGAATCCTTTACTGTACTCTTAAACAGCAAAGAGGAATCATGAAAATTCCTCTCTTAAACAGCACCCTCAATCTAAATGCAAGACCTGCTGCCTTTGGTCAATGAACACATTCAGAAGGATGCCAAGAGCTGTAAGTTATTAATTACCTGCAAAACACCTCTGACTCAGTATGGTCAGGCATCGTTATCTAGAGAAATGCTGCTGGAGTGGTTGTGTCCTACAGCACCTCCAATGCAATCCTGCCTTCCACACACAGCCATTCCTATTTATTTCCTCTCAAACCTCCCACCAAATGCAGTCTTCCCTTCCACACACAGAATTTCCTATTTATTTCCTCTCAAACCTCCCACCAAATCCGCCCCCCCAGCTTCACTGCAGCCCAGAGAGGAACGTGCAGATGAGAACTGGTGGTGCTGGGGCTGGAGAATCAGCCTGCAATGATTTCCCAAGAAAGCTCAAGTGCTGCTGGAAAACAGCAGCTCTGATGTGGTCAGAAGCATGAGCTGGTTTGAGGAGAGAGGTGCCAACTTTAGGGGTGGCAAGGGTCCCGCTGTGGGTGGAACCCACACAGAGAGGGAAAGAGAAGGGGCCATGGGAAGAAGTCCATGGCTCTTCCTGAAGGTCCTGATGGCTGGAACGTGGGACAACAATGCTGTTGGAAATGCTGACGTGCCCAGCTGTTAACAAAACGAGCTCTGCATGCAGCCATTCTTCTTTCAAGACTTTGTTAGAGGTACCTGCAAGACCATAAGGAACTTCCACCCCACATGCTCCTCCACAGGATCCCTCACAGGGAAACATCAAGTTAAAGGGAACAGAATTCCACTGGTGAACCCATCAGTCACGAGGAGTTACGTGGAGCCACAATGCAGAGGAGGATGCAAAAGCCAAGGTTTGCATGGAACATCTTCCATGTGAGGAGGAAAGCCAGAGAGGAAAGGGTGGAAGGGAACAATTTGCTCACATTGAAATACCTGTAACAGCCAGGGCGCTCAGGGGCTTTGTTTGGTGCCCCTTGGCAAACCCATAAAGCAAAACCTCATAGCCAATGCCAGTAATTAGGCCTTTAAGCTTCAGTTCTCTCTGGGCTCCCGAAAGGAGGAACTCCTGTGGGTCCAGCAGCTTGCCAGAATCCACCACGACTAAGAGAAAGTTGTCAAAGGCATTCTCCGATGCCATCCAGGACACTGTGAACCCATAGGGGTTCATGTCAGACACTGTTAGGTTTTCCAGTGGGGGCATGGCCTCTAAAAGAAGGGAAGGTGCAAAAACACATACAGACAAAAAAAAGAAGCGAAAAACATTGCAAATTAGAAAGTGTCACAGATTCCAGCAAACAAAAATCCCATTTTTCCCCCAAGTGTGGATGTAATAGAAGGGCATAGCCAGGATCACAAGATGAGGATTTTCAACAGAGCTCAATTTTCAATTTTTTTCAGGGATGTCTCAGCATCTCCCCTCACAAGCTCTATTGAAACTCCTCCCAAGCTCCCTGTGTAAGCACATTTCTCTGGCTGCCCTTGCACTCTAAGAAAGTCATAACCAAAACTGCTTTAGAAATGCTACAAATAAAGCTTTCATTTCTTTGTACTTCCCTCCACCATCAGTGCTTTAGGCACAAGCCTCAGTTTGGGCATTCACAACTCCTGGATTTTGCTTCTTTATCTATTTCACATGAATATTTCCAGCTTTAATTTTCAGTGCTGGAGGGGTCAGAGGTGCCAGAACAGGAACATCAATCACTCAGGGTCACAATTGCTGCTGTGCTCTGCCGCCAAGTTAAAGAAATTCCACTGAGGGGTCCTTTTTTCACACCAGTGTTACATTTGTCAAAGTGAAAAGATGTGGAAAGCTCTTCCAAATGTACTCACCATGTCTCAGGGAAAAAAAAAAATGGCCAAAGTTTCACAAGATTCTCAGTGTATTTTGCTCACTCAAAGTCTGACAAGTCAAATAGGAAGATCAGGTGGCTTTGCTAAGCCCTGGCCTTGATCCTGGATCCCTCGATTGGGATTTGTATTTCTCCACATTATTTGTCTGGCCTTGTTCTGTTGGCTCAGGAGCTGATTCATCCAATCTTCCAACCTCTCAAATTCCCCTCACTTCAGAAAACACCAGTTAGTTAAAGGCAGAACCTTCTTCTGAAAAGGGCTTTGGGTTTGCTTTTGACATTTCACAAGCTCTGAAATGGATTTTGTTAGAACTTGGCATGAAAATTTCCCCCTTAAGTGTTATAATTTGGAAGTCCTCATGTATTAATATTTACACATTTGAGTGCCAGAGATTCAGCTCAAATTTACTCATTTTAGAGATATTTTTACATCTTATTTACTTCTAATCAAGCAATCCCAAGATTCCCATTTTGGGTTGGTCTCTGGAGGGGAACATCCTGGGACAGGGGGAGTTCCGTGAGCCAGTCCTGTCTGATGCAACTGCTGAGCATCAGGCAAACATCTCCCTCAAAGCTCAGGAGTTAAAAAAGGTTATTAGACATGGAAGCAAGGCTCCATAGGGGTTTTAATGACAGAATCATGGAATAATAGAATAATTTATATTGGAAGGGACCTTAAAGATCACCCAGTTCCAACACTGCCGTGGGCAGGGACGCCTTCCACTATCCCAGCTTGCTCAGAGCCCCATCCAACCTGGCCTTTTAACTCCCTTTCAACTAATCCTGCTCCTAGGAAATATTTTAAGGCCAGCATTCCTGTTCTGACCCCTCCTTACACCAGGTTTCCAAACAAACCCCTTGCTGCTGGCGAGATCCCCCGTGCTGGGGTGCACGCTTTTGGGCTACGCATTTCCCTGAGCCAAAAAAAAAAAAAAAGGGACTCCAGAGCTTCAAGCAGGTACCTGTGGTGACAAAAGCAGTGAGGGGCTCTGTGTGGCCACCTGCCCTGGTGGTGCCCTGAATGTGAATGTCATAGGCAGTGTGGTCTGTGAGGCCTGAGATGTGGGCGCTGCGGGAGCCCCCCGGCACCGTCAGCTCCTGGGCTTCGTGGGCTGCCAGGGAATCCTGGATTTTGATAACAAACGTGGCAAAGGGCCCGTCTCGGGTGGTCCAGGACAGGTTGAAGCTGTCGGGGGTAACGTTTGTGAGGGTGAGCGTGCCCAGCTGTGGCTCAGCCTCTGAGGGAGAAAGGAACACAGGTGAGCAGGCAGCGTTACAGCGAGGGGTGGGGGAATCCGCAGAGGGGGGGTGTTGAGGTGCTCAAAAATAAGGTTTTAACCTTATTTTGCTGTGGTTGAATTTAAAAATAAATAAATAAATAAATAAAAAAGCAGTGTTGCAAGGGCTTTGTTCTCAGGTTTTGGAAAGAAGCCATTGAAATTAGTGCTGAATTTTAATTTATATTTTTTCATTAAATTTTCTTAAATAAACTCAGCTTGCCTAATGAAATGTGGGCCTGGTTTACAGAAGCACCAACAACATATATATACAAATTGCAGGAATTCCATGCTGGGAATTTGATGGGAATACAGACCACAGCAATTCCAAAACAGAAAGTAGGATTCAGGCAGGAATCCTTGAAATCACAGTTCAGGTTCTGTTTGGTGTTTCTGTTGCCTGGAGTTGTAGATATTTCTATTTTTGGACCCTGAGGTTTATGAGGGATTTCAGGCCAGGATTTCAGTGATTATCTCAGCACTAATCTCAGGCCAAAACCTCCCTGGACTCCACAGATAAGGTGTTCCTCATCCTCTGATTAGGCACAATCAGAGAATGTCCAAGGAACAATAAACCCCACAACACTGCTCTTGCTCTCCTTCCTGACTGTTCAGTGGTCAGGGCACCTCTTTAAAAAGCAAAGACTTTCATTTTCTGCTGGAGGAAATTCAAATTCACATCTCTGCCCTGCCAGGAGAGAAACTTGTCCTTCAGGAGAGGGAGAGCTCCTTACCCATTCTCTTTTAAACTTCTTCCACTTAGCACAAAAATCATTAAAGTTTCATTAAAGCCCAGAGAGAGAACAAACACATCCCAACAGTCAGAGGGTCAGAGAAATCCTGTGATTTTCTATTTTTTATGTTATCTATTGAGTAGGAACCAAGAACACCTTGGGAAATGCAGCCAGTGAGACACAGAAAAATAACGATGGAAAAGCGATCCATGCTGGGAGAAAAGTCAGAGAGAGCGGTGAAAGAGTGAAATCTTTTTCTTTGCTAAAACAAGAACTGCTGCAAGATGTTCCAACTTTTACTCCCGTCCCTCACTGCAAGACTTTTAAATAATAATCCACTTCCTTCTGTGGAACAGTCTGGGAAGAGGTGAATGGAAGTGGCCCCGATTAAGGACACAGATGTCACAGATGTCATGCTGTGACCATGGATGCCTCCATGGCCAGCAGGGAAGGTGCCACCAGGGTGCTCTTGAAGACAGGCAAGGAGATGAGGAAATATCCACAAACAGGTTTGGGTGGAAAGCCCAGCAAAACTGAGCCCTCAGCCCCACATGCAGCTCAGAGAGGGCAAACGGAGCCTTTCCAACCTCATCCTGGCATGGCCACATTCCTTCACATGCCACCTGCATCCTGTCAGGCACATTCCCATCCTGACAGCTTGGCTCCCAGGAGTGCTACATGCAAAATGAGCTGCAATCATATCCTCAGGCAAGTCTTAGTGATCTCCTGCCATCCTGGAATCACCACCAGCACCACAGGAGAAGCTCTGACACCCAGGGAAACAAGACAGATCATGGAGACTCAAAAGGGAGCAATGCAAGGGGCAGAGTGATGGGCTGCCCACCAGGAAAGGGGGAATTTGCTTTTTGAGCCCTGCTCTGTGTTGAGGACATAAAAATTCTGGGCAGAGAAAATATCGGAACCAGCAGAAGGTGGCCAGACCACTCCATGCAGTTTGGGTTGGTCA
Organism: Chaetops frenatus; assembly: GCA_013400775.1. Classification (NCBI taxonomy): domain Eukaryota; kingdom Metazoa; phylum Chordata; class Aves; order Passeriformes; family Picathartidae; genus Chaetops; species Chaetops frenatus. The sequence continues at coordinate 95,239 of VZTR01008542.1, forward strand.
CTTCACATGCGGCATGAAACGCCCACCAGAGATGCAAACGCCTTGGGAGACATTTGGGTTTAAGGAGGACAAAACTGACATGCAGGTGCCTCTGCAGGCTGAGAACCACATGAAGGCCTCCTACCCCCAGCAGAGCAAGTGGGGTTGGGATGAACAACTTCATTCAAGATCAAGTGCAAAGATGCTGAGTGAAACATCAACCATCTGGAGCAAGTTTATATATACACTGAACTTGCAGAGGTGTGTATATATAAAGAAACCAATCCTGGTTTACTGCTGGTTCTCTTAATGCTGGGGGCACTTTTTCAGCCTTTTCCATTTCCTCAGATCATTTTCCAAGCCCTCTCAGTGCATTTCAGCCTCCCCTCATGGTGATCTCCCAAAGGAACGATGATGAGTTGGAGCCACGTTTTAGAGCAGTTTGGTGGACAGCAAGAGAAAGAAGAATAAAAAGCAAACCTGGAAGGTGAAATAGTGAAATACCTGTGGTTGCCATGGCTGTCAAGGTCTGCCCACCTTGCCCATCAATTACCCCATGGAGCTGGACTGTGTAATTAGTGGCAGCTTTGAGGTTGGTCATTACAGAGCGCCGGGAGTCCCCCGGCACTGTGAGCACCAGGGAGTCCAAGGGGAAGTCAGAGTTCCTGACTTCCAGAATAAAATGGTCAAAGGCCTTGTCCTGTGCCTCCCAGGTGAGTGACAGGCTGTCTGAGGTAGCGTTTGATATACTGAGTTTGCTAAGGAGAGGTTCCTCTACTACGAGAAGAAAAACAAATGGAAACGTATCACAGTTATTAAAAGCCAAAGCAATAAAATAAATTAATAGAGAAGTTTGAATTCACATGACCACAGGTCACAAGGGTCATCCAGCCTTGTGTTTCCTTATGTTTCCCATACCCCTGCAGTTACCCTGACCCTGCCACTCATCATTAAATGAGGATATTCACAGTCTGCTGCTGCTGCAAACTGATATTATATTATCTGATAGCTGAGATTTGATATTTTGCTTTCACTGACCATATTACTCCATTCCTATGACAAATCACTATGGCAACTTTTCCTAGAAGGGCAAAATTTGGTGCAGGTATTTATTGATCACAATGTGAGCCATTATCTGTCTACAATAACAATGTTCTGTTTCTGGGGTCCAGTCCTCACTTTCCACTCTCACCCTGAACATCTGACTCCCCTGTCTTTTCTGGGAAAACTGTAAAACCTTGACATGTGCAACGTGCCAACAACTCAATGCCTGCCTATTCCATTCTCTGACATCAACTCAAATGGACTTTTTCAGTCTCTCACCCAACATAACCTGAATATTGAAGCTGAATTCAAGCAAGTGAACGTGCCCTGCAGGATTGTGCCGGCACAGCCTGAAACATGCCTGACATTTTTTTGGGAGATTCAGAATAAATCTGTGTCTAAAAATCAGCGTATCAGAGAGAAACTGTGTCTGCTCTGTGCTGTGTGACAGATGCAAACACAGGGTGGAAGGTGGACGTAAGGAATCATCTCCCACTTTGTTCCTGGGAAATTTGCTTTGCTTCCCATCTGCCTCAGACGCTGCCCCAGCCTTAATGTTTGAACTCATGGTGTGAATGAAGTCCCAGCACGATGTGATTGCCTGGATGGGATGGTGGCTCAACATTCACAGCTCACAGCGTCCCCGGCTGGTCTTCCTCAGGAGGCACAGAGGACTGGGGAATGGCTGGGCTGCTGGGGCAGCTGAGGGCAGGGAAAGGGGCACAACCTGTAAGGAAGAGTTCAGAAAGGCAGGGTTAGCACTGAGGTAGGCTTTGTGTACCTGTGGTAGCTGCAGCACTGATTGCCTGTGTGCGGAACCCGCCAGAGGTCCCGGAGAGGTAGACAATGAAATCAGTGCTGGGAGAAAGCCCTGAGATATGAGCAGTCCTTGAGTTGCCTGAGAGGTTGAACTCCATGGGCTCCAGCAACCTGTTAGAATCAATAATTTCAATGGTAAAGACGTCGAAGTCCCCGTTGGAGGCTGTCCAGGAGAGGTTGAAGCTCTCGGGGGTAATGTCAGAGACCTTTAGCTCAGCAACGCCGGGCTGCTCTCCTGGGGAGGGAAACAACACTGGTCAGAAGGGCCCCCCGACCTCCTCCTGCTCACAAAGGCTCCTCTCTGCCATGCTGGCAGCACTCCGAGCTGGGGAACAGGGTGTCAGTAAAAGCTTGCTAAGAGCAGACAGGTACTTATGGGAAGAAATCAAATGGAAGCGTCGCAAAATGTTAAGTAAGAAAAAAAAAATTAGAATAACCTTTAAAATTATGGCTGTTTCCCTTTCTCTGCAGGGGCAGCCATGTCTTTGAGGTCTGAGCATGAAAGCAGATGCAAAAGGACTTTCTTCAATGCCCCTGGGGCATTTGGAAAAGACAGCTTCAAGTTTTAGGAGAAGCTAAAACCAAAGCTGTTTCTTTATCCAAAGGAAAATCTTGTGTTTTGTTTACTCTTCTACTTTCCCTTTCAGCTTAAGCCTATGAAAGCTGGCTTGTAATTTTGGAGCTGGAGCCAAAATGCAAAACAGAGAGAGATGCCTTGGGGTTTCTTCCTCTCTGCAGCCATCCCTGTAGCGTTACAGGAAGGTTCAAATATTTCTGACAATTGCAAGTCCCCAGAAGGGAAGATTTTGAAAAGCCGGGTGCTGAGCCTGACCCAGAAAGGGAAGGGAAAACCTCAGCAGGGCATTTTCTGCTGTTTTCATGAGGGTAAGAGGAAGGGAGCACATTGCATATTTAGGCAGGACACCCATGATGTGTTTCCTGCTTTGTCTCCTTTGTCCAGCACATTGCTCTGTTCTCCTTGGGCATCTGCTCCCAGCTCCTGGTGAGGACTCTCAAAGCTCAGCACTTTCCCTGGGACACAGCACAGACACATTCCTGCCCAAGCCAGGCTGCAGAAAGCACTACAGAAACAAGCAAGCTCGGCTCCACTTCATGGTTTAATTCTGATTAGTTCTCACAGGTACTTGTATCCCCTTCTGTGCTGGGTAATTGTGCTTGGGGAAATCTGGCATGAGGCAGCTCTGGCTGTCTCACAGAGCCACGAGGTTGCAAAGGGCTGTAGGGAAGCCCAGAGGCAGCAGAAATCGTCTACGAGAAATTATCTGAAGGAAAGGCCACTGGTACCCCTTTAGTGCCAATTAATTCCCACTCTGTTCATTACCAGTGATCATAACACCTGGGAGGATCAGAGAGCCACACAGCAGAGATGCAAATATACATTTATCTCTCATGGTCAAAGCTTGTGAGAAGCTCTTATTTCAAACTGTTGCCTTTCCCATGATCAGCCAGAAAATTATTTTGGGGCTCTTGATGATTTCATGGAAGCTCCTGATAACTCAGAGCTCACCTGCCTCCTTTCAGGCCAGTTTTGTGCTAGGGTAGTTCTGCTGAATTTAATCTTTCGCATTATATTTTTTTCAGACCAATCAGACTGCTTAATGATCTTAGATGGCTTAATGTATTTTATTAGTCTTATTAGGAATTAATTTGTGTCCTTTTCCATATGAGAGTGTATGGAAGGTGTTTGTCCTTGCCCTGAGTCAGGTACACACAGCTTCACCACGCTGAGTCTGAATTCACACAGAAGCTACTGCAGAATTTCAGAGGCAGCTTCTGAAGGGTAAAAAACTGAGCACACTCTCAGGCTTTGATTATCTGGCCTCATAGAGAAAAGATTTTTACAAATTTTCCAGGCAACCTGGCCTTTCCCAAGCAGGTACAAGAGCCAGCTGGGTTTTGCTGTTAGTGTCAGCCAGGTAAGTGAGGCAAAGGAACAAAAAAAGCTCTTCTGAGTTGGGGGAAAAAGCATTCCTAAAGGAGGGGAGGGCTGCACCAGGGCACTGAGACTCTGGGAAGCCTGACCATGAGGCATTTCCATGCCAGAGAAGTTCAGCCAAGCTTTGACGAGCTCAGGGCCCCCCATGCAAGGCTGGGGCAGGGAGCAGGATTTGCCCAGCGCTCGGCAGAGCTCCGGCTCCCATCCCTGTGGGGGAGAAACGTGGGGCTGGAGGAAAGGTACCTGTGGTGGTCTCAAGAGAAAGGGGCTTGGTCCTGTAGCCCCGAGTGACCCCCTGAAGGGTGATGGTGTAAGGAGTGTTGGCCTTGAGGCCGGTGACATTGGCAGAGCTCAGTCCCCCCGGGACTGTGACATTGCGGGGCTCTTCGGGGCTGCCAGACTCCTGCACCTGCAGGACAAAGCTCTCATAGGCCCCGTCAGCTGCTGTCCAGGTGAGCTGGAAACCATCCCAGCCAGGCTGTGATACTGACAGCTCTCCCAGCTCAGGTTCCTCCTCTGCATAAGGACAGAGAGTCAATCTGTTACTCGGGTTGCAGAGCGGCGCTGATGTCGGATTATTTAATGAGGTTCTGTGTTAATGAATTTCACATCTAATCAGGGCCACAGAGATGCTCCCCCCCCCACCCCCCCAGTTACATTCTCAGCTGTCCCAGGTAACTAAAGTCTCTTTGGAGGCATGGCAAAACAGACCAGTGAGAAAAGGACTGTAAGAATAAATAAATATTTACAGGCTGCTCACAGAAAGCAGCTCATGGAGTATCTTACAGCTGTGAGTGTTTTGTCAACATTGATTCCAACTCCCTATGACATAAGTAGATATTACTCAGTGTTTGCCATTCTGAAGTAACTGTGTTGTAAGGGTAGGAAAGACACAGTTTAGAGTAGTTGGAATTCAGGTATTTACGCTTATAATTGAATCCACTCAAAGGATGCTCCTTATGCCCCCAAACTATTTCTACTACAAAACAATAAAGAAGAGGAAAGTGCCTCCATGTCTGGATGTCTTTAATGGATTTGTCTTCCTTTAGCACGTTTATTCTGCCCACAAAACCTTCCTGAGGGTGGGGACAGGACTCTCAGAGTTATTTATATTAATCTAAAATCAAAATGTTCATTCACAGAAATGAACATTCTCACAAATCCTGGCAGGGCTGGCCAAGGAAGTTGGGAGCCATCAGAGGCGACTCTGATGCTGTTAAATCGAAAAGTTGAGGTCATTTGCTCAGCAAGAATGGAAAGTTCTTTGTTGCAAAGGAGTTACCACCGATTATTTAACTTTAACTGTCAGGTGGGAAAATGAGAGAGCATTACTTGATTTTTCTGCCTGGAAACTCCTGTGTCTCTATCAGTAACCTGTGGCCTCTGGTGATTTTCTAGCACCTTTCTGATTTATTTGAATTGCTGACACAAAGGTGTTACAGTAAGAACAGTGTCTCTCAATAACCCCACTCTGCATGACTGAGAATTCATGAGATGCTGCATGAAGGGAAATGGATCTGATTCATCAATTGTAAACTTCAACTTTATGCATATTGCAATACAGAAATTAATGGGACCCTGGAATAAATGAAATTTGGGCTCAGCAGCATCACTCATATAAACTTTCTCCCTGTAAAGCCAGAGTGATTTTTTGTATGACTGCTCAAAGCCTTAGCCTGGCAGCTTGGGCTGGGTTTTCAGAGGTTGAGCACTCATAGGTCATAATGAACTCCAGTAAAATTCATTAACAAATCAGTAAATTGCTGTTATGCAGGAACACAGGTTTTGTTGAGCTGTTCCTATCCTGTTAGAAGGAAAGAGATTGTTTATGACAATGTTCAACAACAACATAAGAAATGCATTAGTCCAGAGCTGTCTTCCCTTATCTGGAACAGAAAGGAGATTCATCGAGGTAAAATAAAAATTCTGTTAAAATAGGACTGTTATCTGGGAAAGAAAAAGCAAGACAGAAAGGGAATTGGTTATATCAGAGATCATGATCTGTTGGTGGCAACAGAAACAAATAAAACAAATACATTTCCTTAAAATGAAAGCGAAACTAAAGTTACAGTAAAGTTAAATCAAAGAATTTTGCTCATTTACACCACACTGGAACCCTAAGGATCCAAACACGCCCTTTGTCTTTCCTACACCCATCAGTGATTGTTCCTGATACAAACCATGAGGGGAACTCATGCCAAAAATCACAAACACATCCAAAGCCAGGCTGAGAAATCACGGCAGACACGTGCTAAGACTCCTCATAATCCAGCCAAAAACAGGCTTGGAGGAGTTATCCATTCTGATACATGCAGAAAAAGTGGAAGGGACACACATTCTTGCCTAAAAACTAGGAAAGAAAGAACTTAAAAATTATTTCTTAAAAGAGATCCCAAGGAATGGAAAGGGAAAAGCCCAGGCTTTCAACATGCTGAATGATCTATGGATATATCCTGTAGAACAGTCAGGTTCTGGAAATCTGAGAGCAGTGGAGATCACAGGGAATGTGCTTCTGATCCCAGCTGCAAGGCACCAGGCAGGGAATTCCTCTGACATGCAGAATTATCTCCTCATTAGTGGGAACCCACATTATTTCACACCTCGGTGACTTCCTTGCTTTCATGCTCCACTTGCATTCAATTAACAGAGAGCAAGTCATCGAGCACCATCCATCAGCTCAGCACAAATATGTGCTGAGGATTCATTCCATGTCTCCAAATTCACACTTACATCACAAAGAAATACATTTTCAGAGGAGCAAAATCAATTAGAAATGTTTCCAAATAGATGCAGAAATGTTATCTTATAAGTTAGCTCTCAGGTCAAATACAGGTGTGAAAATATTGTTTTCTGCTCCCCTCTGGGAAGGAGGGAAGCCTGTAAGGCAAAGAGTGATTTATATTTATATATAATATAAATATTTATATTTACATA